>QNGE01003104.1:13795-32642 GCA_008508345.1 Paragonimus westermani
ATCTGGCCGTCTGTCGTATTTCGCCTGCCCTGCCTCGCCCGTTGGTCCGATCTAGTCGAGCGATGACTCATCCGGTCGCGCACGTTGTCCTTGATCCGATCGCGGCAGGTTTTCGAACGTAACTTCCCCCACGTTGAGGTATTCGGCCGAGCGTTCGAAAACTCGCACCCCCGACCTGGCAATCCACCACAATATCACATATACAGCCAAAAATCCTCTCAAATGATGTAAAACTTGCACCTCTAAATGCGCGGGCCTAGTGGACTAGCTGGCTCCAAGTTGCTGAGTGGAACTAAAGGAAAAGCAATGGATTTAACTGTCACGTTTGTCATTACCACCAACCCTGTGTGACGCACTTCAAAGCTAATGGTTGTCTAATGCGGTCCACGTTTCGTTAAATCTTTTGACCAAAACGATTTTCAGGTGGTACCGAAAGCTGTCTCTATTTAGTAGTGCTATATGTGTTCACTCGGATTGCAGTTGGGCAACCACGCCGGCAGCGCACGCTTCGCATCCCGACGAGCTTTTTAAGGACTAGTAACTGTTGCTCAATAAGGGGTCGCGTTATCCTCCTTCAACGCAAAGCTTGCGTTAAAGGTGTGGTTGGTTATTGGTATTCTTTCAGGGTCCAAAGGTGTTCTTCGCCAGTGAGGTTTCTTATAGAATCAAGGGCTAACTGTATTTTTTCCCCCGCGTGTATGCATTGTTTGTCTATCCTTCTGGGCCTTTCCGCGAGTTCTTCAGATTTTGAGTTGCTCATCTCGATTACTTGTACTAGGTTGTTATTTTTCTGTCTAGGTTACTCTGCTTGCTATTTGCCACGAACATTGTCGTGTCAGCTAGTGGAATACGACTTTCTGTGCACAGTGTTTGATGTGCACCTTAATCGTCTACTATGGAGATTTCATTTATTGGAATCTGGCTGACTATCGATAAGCCTGCTGGAATTTGTTTGCTGAACAGCTTATATAGTTTACTTACCCTTCATATCTCGTGAGGAACTTTTTCTTCTCATCTATGGCGTTTCCCTCCTCAGTTATCCTCACGCTTCTCGTTTTTAAATTTACACCCCCGGATAAATCACGCCTTGTTTTTTAAACCTTGAGTCTCATTTTCGGGTCTCCTGTCAAGATTTTAAGCGTACAGACTCATGTTTATGCGTTACACATCAATTGTAGACCCAGTGCCATAGTGCTAAGCCCTGCACATTTGCTTTCCAGACTTTTGCTCGTGTTTTATGTCTGACTTTATCTGACCTATAAAGTGCCGACCACTCCATTGTAACATTGGCGTGCATACCATTTGCTATTCTGCTCAGCGACTGATCGTTTTACTAAATTCCAATCGTGCTGTTTGACGATAGAACCAGATCAGTAATGTATTGACTAATGCACTGAACGAAAAAGCGCTTGAAAGACCAATTTATTGGACACATCCTAGCGTGGAGAACGGGATCACACAGTTAAGTCGATTTTAACGAGTTTCAAATCGACAGAAGGAACATGTGGACGAATCAGAAGTCGACACAGTCTCAAATTGTTGGTGCTCCTGAAAGCGGCCGGTTAAATAACGAATCCGCGATACCTATCTAGTTGATGGTCTTACTGAGTTCCTGCAATGTTTGCTCTAAAACCAAAAAGAACTTGGAATATCAAGGAGAGTGTAATGTTATGTTTTTGGAAATTTTCTCAGTTACCCCAATGAATTTCACGCCCGATACATCCTTCACTTTATGTGTACTAACACTGACCTGCAGTCGCTCAAAAACATCCCCTGTTTACTGGCGGCGAGATGCTGGAACGGCTTCCGGGTACCAGACTTGGGATTATGGACCAGCCAAACAAGTGCGTCAATAAGGAGGTTGCTTTTTTTAGTCTCTGTCCAACTGTCACCGCAACCTGGGATGAGTTGCTGTTAGAGCATTGCGTTGAATTATCCATCCGCCACTAGGACGCAAGTACAACGTAGCGAGTTCAATGGAACAACCAAATTTAGCCTAATTTTCTGCACATCTGCGACATTTCAAGTTCTTGAGAAACCACGTGTGACTGTAGTGGAAAGTCAAATAAACTGCATAGTTTCTGGTTTATCATCACTCACGCTCAACAGTTTACTGTCAAACTTGTCTGGTTCAGTATATTCTATCGTCGCTTGCTCTATAATCTGCAGCTGTTTGCTTGTTTCTTAGACCACAACAGCTAGGTTAGAAGTATTAAACAGGAAACGGTGCTTCAAATTGTCGACGAATGTGGCATTCAAACTTCAACTGTGGACTTTTTTATGCGATCAGTTTACGATTCGAAGTCAGTTTGTCAGGCTGGGTGTTCATGCCCCATTGTCATTCACCACCATATCTTAAAATACACTCTTCTCTCCGCTCTTATTTCCATTTAGCCTCGTACCTGTGTCAGGCCATGCCCACATTTATGTGGTCAGCTGTACGGATATGATGTTAAACATCAAGCACTTACATCGATTTTCCCCTTCTCTTCCCTGTTGAATACTTGAATGGGCGAATTACTGAAGATTATGTGCTCCCCACTGCCTATATTGTTCGCTATTTGTTCTCCTCAGTTTGCTATCGAAGGACGGAGTAATTTTCGTTAGATCCTCAAAACCTTCCTCATGTCTCAGTGGTGTTCCTCACAAATAATTCGTTTGTTTTATTATTTCTAATAGTTTCGCGGTATGCGAGACGTGATTAGCAAACATTTTATACACTTCATCCTCTTTTCGTTTCCTCAAAAACGCTTTTCAGTATGTCGAAGTACAAATATTTATTTCCACGCACTCACTCTTACCTCTCTCCTGCTCTCTGTATACAGCTCGACCTCTACACAAACTTGGGCCGCGTGCTCTTAACTAAACGGCGTACCTAAATCGGTTTTTCTCTCAATTGATAGAGGATTAACCGTTTGCCAACTTCTCCCTGAGATTACCGATTGATAGTATTAACATTGAAACACCAGCTATCTTAAAAGAACTTCATCAGCGCAGAAAGAAGACCTGTTGCGATATGTTAACATTCCGTTTACTCTCATCAGTCACAAACGTAAAACATGCAAGTTATATATGACAGACAATTAGAGATAGATAGGGTATGGACACGCATGCAATCACACCACGTATTGTCATCACCACCACGACAACCCTATAGGTTGCTTCACCCACTTTTGTGCATATAGCGCCGGCTGGTGAGTTCTAATCAGCACGGCTTCGCTGAAGGCCAGTAGCTTCGGGTTCTGCTGACGTAACAATATTTTAAAAAAGTGGGACCACCTGGTGACTTGTTATCATGAGGTGTCTGGCAATCGATGATGCGGGGCTTCGAGTAACCGATTCGCCGGTTTCCAGTTGTTGTGTCATGCCCTGTTTTAACCAGTATGGGACGTGTTCGGCCACACGCTGAGATAGCCGTCGGTCTGTTCTGCCTATGTAAACGTCACCGCAATTGCAAGTGAACTGATAGACAACGTGAGAGACAGAATGGTCAGACAGACTGTGTTCGCGATTGTGTAGAACGAGTCCTTTGGTGGTTTGAACCAAGCGTAATTGGGCAGCCGTATAGGTACGGGATAGGGCACACTTCAGTTTGTGCCTGATATCGTTTGCCAGATGATCGCCTTTGAATTGCAGAGATAGAACTATCTTTCTTTTGAGCTGTTTGTACTGGTCCATTGCATTGGGTCGCCTTGCTGTGAATATCTATGAACTTTTCAGGATATCCGTTTGCCAGCAGCGTTTTCCTCAGCATTTCTTGTTCACTTTGCAGCTCATCAGGAGTGCAAGTACGACTGGCTCTATGAAATAGTGTTTTGATCAAACCCCGCTTGTATGCTATCCGGGCGAAGCTGGGGAACTGTAGATATTGTCCGTCCCATGTTGCTTTGCGATGGATCGATCGCTGTAATTTTCCATCCCCAGTCCCAGTGATGAGTACATCTAAGAATGCTAAACTGTCGTTTGATTCCTTTTCCTGAGACAATGATAGGTTCGGATGAATAGAGTTAAGAAGATTGGAAAACAAATAAAGATGATCAGTATCCGTAAGAATCAAAATATCATCAACATACCGTTTTTGCAATAAGGTTTTGGCAATATTATCAGAGACTTGCCGTTCAATCATTCCCAAGAAGATATCGGCTATTGTTGGGCCTAACGGACTACCCATAGCCACTCCGTCTATTTGTCTATAAGAAAGCCCTTCAAAATTGAAGCTGATATTTTCTGTACACAATAAAATTAGATCCTTAAGATATTCAACTGGAATACCTATATCATAGTTTTGGCTGTAGATAAAATCACATATAAACTCCACTGTCTCATGAAGAGGAACGTTAGTGAAAAGGGAATCAACATCAATGGAATACACAGTTTGTGAACTCACCGACACGCGTTCTACAGTCTCAGCTAGTTCAAAAGAATCATTTGGGCAATGGGGATATAACAGTTTGCGTATGGGGTCCAAAATTTCAACCAGCCATCGAGCAACTTTATGATATGCTGAATTGTTCATACGCAAAATTGGTCACAGGGGTGTTCCATCCTTGTGTATTTTTGACGCACCTCTCATTCGTGGTGTTTTCGTGCCGATTGGCTTCATGTGCCTATACTGATTTTTAAATATGTGGTCGTGCAACAGCAGTATCTGAAGTTGTCTCGCTATTTGCTTTTCCAACAGTATGTTATTTTTACTCGTTCTACACAGTCTGTCTGACCATTCTGTCTCTCACGTTGTCTATCAGTTCACTTGCAATTGCGGTGACGTTTACATAGGCAGAACAGACCGACGGCTATCTCAGCGTGTGGCCGAACACGTCCCATACTGGTTAAAACAGGGCATGACACAACAACTGGAAACCGGCGAATCGGTTACTCGAAGCCCCGCATCATCGATTGCCAGACACCTCATGATAACAAGTCACCAGGTGGTCCCACTTTTTTAAAATATTGTTACGTCAGCAGAACCCGAAGCTACTGGCCTTCAGCGAAGCCGTGCTGATTAGAACTCACCAGCCGGCGCTATATGCACAAAAGTGGGTGAAGCAACCTATAGGGTTGTCGTGGTGGTGATGACAATACGTGGTGTGATTGCATGCGTGTCCATACCCTGTCTATCTCTAATTGTCTGTCATATATAATTTGCATGTTTTACGTTTGTGACTGATGAGAGTAAACGGAATGTTAACATATCGCAACATATGTCTTCTTTCTGCGCTGATGAACTTATTAACAGTTCATTACTTATAAATATTTTGACAACTCCTGACGGGGCAGTCGATCACCTGCACCGTTTGATGGATCCCGTATGAGACAGTGGGATGGGTGGATAACGGATTCCAAGTGTGAAATTTCGGAGTTTCTGGTCGGGGTTGGTATCTCAGCTGATAGATCGCTCGCCGCGTTGATGCACAGTGTTTCTATCTCTGGTTCGAATCCACTGGAAGTCTTGATTTTTCACAGTTGTGTCTGATCTAAAAGTATTACCATTATTACTGCCTCCATTACTATTATGTAATTCTATTTCATCTAGTCACTTGTGCATCATTCACTTCGTGACCGTGGGAAAACCTGTCAACTAACCTCTCCACATACATGGAAAGCACAGTCGTTTTGACTTGATATGTAGTAGGTATGGTACTTAACAGCATAACACCTGAACGGGAAATCGCAGTTTGACATGATCAGAAACACTGGCAACAGAGTTGGTAACCGCGCCTTTAATCGGGAACTCAGGACGAGCCTGCTGCATTGATGAGGAGACCCTCAACATCATTTGCGTTCTGTATTTGTGTCATGTGGCGGATCGGTGACGTGGTCCACTCGATGCAATGAATGATTAGATGGCTTCGATTCTGTTGCGTTGTCTGCACTGATTTATGGTCTGCCTAAGCCAAACGTTCCGCTATCAGATTCTACACCGTGTCGTCACTACGGAAATCGCGTTATGCGATCCGGATGGGTCAGTCCAGTAAATGCTTCAATTGAATGAGTCAACATCAACCGATGTGCATAAAATATCCGAGTAACAACTGCTGAAAAGAATACTTTCCATTGACGTTTATCTCAATGAGATTTGAACACTCGGACAGAGCACGAGCAGGCTACATTGAAGAGTTGAACTCTACCATCAAACCGCTGAAGTAATTTGAGGTCATGACCTGCCTAAGCGGATTGCATATATATCTACTGAATCAACGTTGGCACGAATGAATGCAGAATAACCCAGGACAGTGATTTGTTCGCTTCCGACGTCCCATGAATATCATCGTCGCTATCCGTGGCTTTATCCTCCTCATCATCATCACTAGGAGCGACTGAGCGCTTAGGTGCGATCGTTAACGCAGCGCTTGAGGAGATCGGATCCGGAAAGTCGACACGTTTGATCGATTAATAAGCTCTAATGACAAGATGGAGGCACTGAACGCTGCGAGAAATCTCAGTTGTTCAAGTTCACGGGGACTGTTATAACAGTGAGCGCCAACTAAGTTACACATGTCGAAGAAAACAGTCAGTAAATAACCGTTTATTACAGTTAGCAAGCAAATACGAAGCCTGCACGACAATGTTACCAAACGGTGCTTGTATGTAAATTAAATGGTTGTGGTTCAGCTAACAGAAAACAGCGTGTTTAAATGGGGGTATGTATTTACATGGTGATGTCTTGAACTTTCAGGTCTATGTGGAAACCAGAGTACACGTTCTCTGGAGCTGAAAATTAACTAAGGGAACTGAGAAGGTAATCAAGTGATTTAGAAAGAAGTGATCTAGAAACAAAGAAGGGTTGGGCAGATCAGAAAGTTTTCATCTGATTGTGAGAATCTGTAACAAAGACTACCGTTTTCGTTGTTAACACCATAGTCACTCACTGTCGTCAACGACGTTATCTTTTTCAGGACCGGGTCAAGGGTTTACTCATTGCCTAAGTGTGTAAACTCAACTATCAAAACGTGTGACGGCATTTATTACCTCGTGAACCACGTCACAAATATATTCACGTATACAGGTATCAGTAAGTGGCCACTAAACTGGTCACAGGACATCGTGAATACGCGTTCGGCTGTGTAAAAAAGGTGACTGTAACCGTGGCATGTGGCAGGCCATGACGAAGCGATCGGTTCAGTGTACAAAATACGTAGCCGACCGCTGCCAAGGGTCTTTTTACAGATTCACATGCTCCGCTTCTAAATGGTTAATCGCAGCAACTTTGATCGATCCCAAGGGAATAGGTACAATTGCTGATGTTCTTAAAAGGGCAGGCCTCTGTGTATATACTCTGAGCATGTATTTTAATTCTTTTCAACGCGGATTCGGAGTTTCGCATATCTCTTCAACGCAAAGCAGCTGTGTGATGACGCCGAAGATGTACTGGTGTTGTATATCAGGCAACGCGATGAACAAAAAGAGACTATCGGAACAGTGTATACTTGCTGTATGAGAACTCACCAAGACGAATGACAACGTACTGTCACCCAAAGTATGTGAGTGCATGTCTGTCGTGCAACTGAGTGTACGCATTTGTGGTTTAATTTTTGACGTGACCTGTACGGGAGTTTGCGCAATAAACGAACTCCCAGGCCGAGCGCCTTTTGCGGACACAACACTGGTAGTTTTGTGACCTGCAGACGTGCAAATACAGTTGCCATTTTTACCCACGCAATGCTTTGTTGACATAGGCATTCGTCATGTGTCACACAAACGGGTCTTGACACCGCTTTCGAAAATACTCCATGTCTCTTCAAAGACATTAAACGTGGGCAAAGAAGACAACCTGAAGTCCGCTTTCCAGACGCAAATGACAAGGTGCGTTGTCACATACCACAACGATTTTCGAACTATCTTCACTTGCGGCAGCTCAATCAGAATGCAACAACCCTTTCCTTGAGATCCCACAAATAATGGCTGCTCTCTTATCACAGCCCCTACCGTATGAATGTTGTGACTGCGACTGCTATCACTGTTTCACATTCCGTCGAATATTTAAATAAGTCGCCCAGGGCTCGGGTACAGGGAATGTTGGGGGTTGTTTCATCGAAAAAACATCGATTAACACGTTTTCCGAGGTCTTTTGTTCGTCCGTCATTTCATACAGTTAGTTGGGTGAGAGAGATCATCATCATCATGAGGAAACGCCTTTTCCAACAACTGCTATTAGTCCTACAGGACCCGTAATCGTTAGCTACATCCTCTACTGTTTTGCGCACGACGTGTTGTTATTTGTGCTGTGATATTCCGTCGTCAGCTCGCACTTCTCGTCTCTCCGTTCTTAACTGTCTCTGTGCTCATCCCCTGCCTTAACACTTTATTTTTGGCAATTGTACATGTTTTGTCAAGACGGGGTATATTTTCTCGGCATAAAAAAATCACATGGCGTCTCTGGTGGACCATGCCATGGGGAAAAATCTCTGATAGCACATTACTACTCGGGACAGCGACACTCTCGAATCAATGTTACCGTTGTTTTTGTTTCTCTTTTGTGAATGCAGTGCTTTACAATGTCAGGGGGTTGCTTCTACGCAGGTATGTGTCATAAATCTTTAGGGAACCACGGATATATTGAAGGCATAGATCAGCAATGTTAGTTTTACTAATGCCGATGGAAAGAAGTGAACGGGCGGAATCTGGGTGAATGAAGCCCCGATTATTAAAAATCACGTTCAGGATGTCGCAACCAGTTGTGGGCTTGCGGTATAGTAGGCGAGTTGCGTAGTCCAGTTCCGTCCAACGTATTCCACAAGGACTTACACCAGGCCGCCGCAGCCTCATGTTTATTCGTTATGATATCACCACCAATCGTCGTTAAACGCGAAGCAAATCGAAAGAATGGCTGACTCGACGGCTCTCGCAAAGCCCAGTGGAGGGGACCGTTGATAGTGGCGAGGTGGCGGTCCAGTCGGGCTTTACGGTTGAGGGGAATGCGGGATAGCAGGTGGGGAATGCCCAAACCGCCTGCGTCAATTCTTGAGTAGAAGAAAGCTTTACTAGTGTCAATCGGAAGTCAAAGCCAATTCCGAAGAGCTGCTCTTACTCTACTATCGATGTTGTTGAGTGTCTTTCGGTGCACTACCCCCAATGTCAGTTGGTGGATTAGGCGTGGAATGAGATGCGAGCGGAGAATTTCTACGCGCTGTTGGGGCTTCAAGGGGTCTCAGCTAACTTCTTCCAACATCCTTGATGTTTCCGAAATGGCGGTGGTTGGGAGTTTCCCCTTCCAGTTGAAGGGTATGCCAAGGACTCGCCACGTCGAAGAAACCGTGGATATTGGCATGTTATTGTTGTCTACAACGAAAGGGCGGTTATCCAACATGACGGTTTTACGGTGTCTGTCGACTAGTATGTGTGTAGAAGAAGATTTCAGCATATTGATAGGCCGATGGCATTGAGTTCCGTTTGCAGACGTTCCATACGGATGGCCAGGGCCTCTCGTGATTCGGTAAATAAGATCACGTCGTCTGCATAAGCAAGATAATCCAAATCCCCGCCAGATGAGTGAAAAACAAGATTAGGGTCGTAAGAATCGGAGAGCGCTTCATCCAGACACATGATAAATAAAAAGGAGAGAGGGGGTCCCCTTGGAGAACACCGCGTTGTGGAGAGAAGGAAAAGTGATCAAAAAATGACGTGTTAGGGAGTATACATTTCGTAGGTAATCCAAAATGATAGGAGGGGCACCATAGGAAGATGCTGCACGAAGGAGAGAATCATGAGAAACATTGTCAAAGGCTTTAGAAATGTCAATATTTGCAAAAGAAATGTACTCTTTTCATATGTTGCTTCTGAAGCGTGCAGTTCCTTTCTATTCCTTACTTAATGTTAATGACAGTGAAACAGTGGTATTCGCATTAGCTTAGTTGGTCTGCTCTAAAGTTACGTTCGTTGATAGGAACTGCCACAGAAGCTATTTTCCGCATGCCGGTTATTGAAGACCACAAATTGCACAAGCATATGTGACTTCTTGGATCTGTCATAAAATATACGGAATGATCCAGTGTGCATTTCTAATGCATTGGATGTCAACTACCTGTTATAACACAAATGATTACATAAGCTGCCCACAGAAGAATCGGCTTCGTTTCATAATGCGGAAATCGCAGTTGTGAACAGTTGTCTTCGCTAGTTAGCTGTCATATCAATTCAGTTGCAGCTACCAGTGAGCACTGGCCACGGAATGACATTTGAATATACATATGTATATGCATATATACAGATGCATATAGATATGTATATATATGTATATGAATATGTATGTGCCATTCCATCTGTGGGCGGCAACAGAAGACCGACTGCGTATTTATGAGATGTTCAGAGAGTTGGACTACTTCAAATTGTACATCGTCCATATTTGGTCGCAATGTCCGCGTTCAGATAAGCCCTTCGGCTGGCGCATTCCGAAATAAAGCACTTGGCTTGAGTTCCGACTGCATTTATTAACCTTGCAGAGATGACGAGTTTTCTGAAGTGAAAGTCCGTTCTCTGGTTTTGGGAGAGCAGTGGATCATGGCATATCTGGCCAATTGGATGTTGAATTTGACTACGGGCAAACTTAGTATTGGTAAAGTTGGGCAGTTAAATCATCAGGCAACCTCTATATCTGTGCTGCGCGGCCGTAAGAATGATGTTTATCGGTAGTTGAATCATGTATGATCACGTCTAACTGCCACAGAATAACTGAATCGAGCGCGACCTGTGTGTGTGTGGATTTTGTTGCAGGGAGTGGAGGTTAGATTATCAAGGTTATGGTTATCAAGGGCTGATGGGGTATGTTAATATCAGAACTGGGATTGGGAAGCTTTATCCGAGAGTCTAATTTGTGGGGAGTCTGGCTATGCGGGTAGGTTGAATGTGAAGATCGATTTTGTTCGAAGCAGTTTTTGAGAGCCTGAGAGTGCTCTTGAGCCTGGTCCTAGTTCTGTGAGTGACGATATAGTGTTCACATATGGTGACAGCTCCAACGGATGATGATTAGGAGATGTCGTCGGGGTATCTTCGGTGCTGAAGTTGCGGACGATAGATACATTTGCGCCGTTGTATTGCACGTATGGCGACTATACTAAATAGTACTTTTGATAGTCGTATTCAGTTGTACTAGGATTTTACTGCTCACTTTCTTACCAGGTGAACTCGTTCTATCTGCACCTTCAGCACCGTACAACTACGGCAAACATACAGCTTGTTTGGCGCACCATGTGCAAATGGTACGCCCGGGCGCAGTCTGGATAGCAACAGGTATGCATGTGTACGCTAAAATTTCGTCATGTGTTCATGCTTTTATTCGCACGGATTACCGACATCGAACACTGCAACCCCCATACACCGATCCCTATCATGTCCCCGCAAGAGACGAAACTTTTGCCGTTGGCTGCAACGGCAAACTTAAGGCGGTTTCTGTTGACAGGCCGGAACCAGCATTTATGGTAGGATCATCATCCACACACTTCTCGACAAATGACGTTCTTCGCCTGGAAACCCGGTGGCACCAAAAAGCGTTCCGTTCTCAGCCCCCTGTGGTTGTCGGTAACCCAGAAACCTTAACCATTGCTCCCTGTGCCTCCAGGTATAATCTACTTGATGGAGGGCTACACGAGCCCATACGCTCCGCGGAGTATGTCAACCTTTTCTTTTTTGAATGACGTTTCTCAGTATGACATACGCACATCTATACTCGTCGTTTTTGTCCACCTGCTAACTCTTGCTATTCTAAGTTATGGTATGTCTAAAATTAACGGTCTTCAAAAAAGTTGCTATTTGCGTGTCTACCCACTTTCTTGGGTTGTTGGGTATTTTGACACGTAAAGAACAAAAAAGCGAGAAAACGTCCGTTTTATTCCTATACCTTCCACAGTCGTCTGATGCGTCACCACGTCTGCAACCCAAACGGCGTTGTTCAAGATCAGGTTTATTCTCATGCTAACCCTTTCCATTCTTGAGTCTGTCAACTTTAGACATGACCACGAAAAGAATTGAAAAGAGGAGGCAACGACACTCAAAGCTGTAGTGTCTGCGAAGTTATCGGCTGTGAAATTGTTGTTGGCCGACCGGATATGTTGACACGTTGAGTTATCCCTTCCAGCCTTTTGTGCCGGTACTTTACTGTGGTTCCTCTCCTCCAGACGATCTGAACAGGGTGCATGGAAAGAAAACTGTCGGCTACCTATTCTACAGCATTGGACAAACCTACCCACACGTTTTTGAAAGTTTTGTGTTGTGTCCACTCGCTGCGACAGAGGAGAAACGTACCGAGGGCCAAGTAATCTAGCCAAAATCACCGTACTGACGAAGCAACCATCTTCAACCGACCCTCCCCCAAACTTAGACATTTCTTATCCCCTGTCATTATCTTTCACGTATATCACCCTGTAGCTGCAATTAGCAAAAAAGACGATAATTTTCCTTCGTTCTGTGAACTAACAAAAGCATGTGTAATTCTTACCAGCCTCCTTGAGTAGGGCTGTGTAACGATTATAATAAGTATCTTTGATAGTCGCGTTCAGTTGTACATTTTTGTTGGATTTGGTTTTTACCTACTTTGGTTTCAGTCAGGCTACTCATTTGGTAATATCCGTCCCGGGGCTAAAAATACAACTCACTCTGTGTCTCTCTAGGATGACATGTTGTCCTGTATGCTCTGTTTTCCAGGGCCAATATCAGTACATGAGAGTCAACGCGCTGTCTTTGTATTCATTGTCGACCAGTTTCCGATAGTGAGTACTGACTGGGTATTATTCTGTTGGACTATTTGGAAGTACCCGGTTTTACTTTGAATTTCATCAACCAATGAGCTCTCCTTTCACTTCCAGTTTATTGCTTTCTGTAGTTGGTTTTGAACATGATGATAGTATGTTTTTCTATAGCGGAGTCGCACTCGTGTGGTTTATCGTCGGGTGCGAACAGCTGATGAGTGCACACGAAAAATGCCAAATCGCTACAGAGATAAGAAACTTGTCATGTTACAAGCGTTACGTCGATGACATTGATTTTCAGCCGACCTAAACAAATGATAGATAACCTGATGCAACGTCTAAATAGTTATCATCCTAATCTGATGATCACTTGTGAATTTGAGGTCAACAACTGTCTGCCATTTCTGGATATCCTAATAAGTCGTGGGGAAGATGGCTCGGTTAGAACAGTTTGTAGGAAATCCACACGATCAGGTCAATACCTTAACTTCAGCAGTTCCACACCGATCCAATACAAACGAATACTAGTGAACACTGTTCACACGAGCAAGGCTCATCTGTACGCACGACAGCCTTGCAGAGGAACTGAATCTGACTACGTCTGCCCTACAGTCAAATTATCTCAGAAGGTTCATAGATAGGCACAGTAGACAAAAAGTACCACTCGAAGAGGTGATCACTGTAGAGAAAAAGAGAGTCTACGTAGAGCTGCCTTTTAGGGGTGATTATATCATGCGTCAAATAACATAGCGATCAAGAAGTTCAATTAAGTTAACGTTTAATGCAGCTGGACTCCGTGTAATCGCTCGAACTCAGAAGCTATCGGTGCGTTTAATCAATGGAGATCAGCCTAGCGGTGCCACGTTACATTGTGTTGACCAATTTGTGTATTTGCGGAGAAAGTTACATAGGCAGAACCGAGGGAGGCTTGAGCTCCAGAATGAAGGAACATCTACCACAACGGATACAGGAGTCCGTGTTGTCGGAGAATGGCGATGCTGCTGAAACGCTTGAATAGCCAGTTTCCTCAGTCGCTAAAGACGTCCTGACCACCGCTCATGCTATCCATCCATCTTGTGCAGTCAGAATCCTGTTACCTCATCCTAACCCGAGGTTTTTACGGTTTACTGAAACAGCTGCAATTAATCGACTCAAACCAGATCTCTTGGTTCAGAAACAACTGCTTGTTAACTTGACCCTTCCCTGTACTTGATTTACCCTAACCCGTTCATTGGTTATCCACCCCTCTAATCGTTTTGTATAAAAAATACCCACCCATGTTTCTTGTAAATTTGGTATTGATGAGTCAGTACGAAGTGGTTGCATTTACCAATTTTCGTGTTCTAACTGGTTTGTCCAAACTGTTCAAGGGAACCAATTGTTTTGAAGTATCTTAATGTTTCCTTAAACTACTGCTACCACAAAAAACTATCACCACTGTTTTGAAATCCCGTGTGAACTAAAAAGCATATTCATGGGAGTATTGTCTTTTAATTTGCTATCCGCCTAGGTTTATTCATCGCGACTACGTCGCACATTTCATACATTACAGCTTTGACTTAGAAGACTGTTTTGACATTACTTTGTAATATGAGCTGGTTACATCTCGCAAGTAAACATGTACCACAGTGTTTTCTACTAACCACGTTTTACATCGCAGATAACGAGATTACACATTAGTTGGTGGACTGGATCTCGACTGTCCGGAAAAAAAACGTTTGATTGAACTGCATTTTTGAAGACCTTCAAAAGCTATTATGTAAGATTTGGAAAGAAACATGGAATACAGCCTTCGAGTACTGGGAATTAAGAAACAGGCACGTGGAAAACTGATATTCGCAATTGTAAAAGATATTTCATCCCAGGAAATCTACCGTTGGTTCGTGTTATCACTTTACATGTTGGTAACTTCTAACGCAAAAATATTGCCGGATACTGGATATTATTCAGAACCGTGGTCTGATTTCAAATGGCACTTGGAGGCCTATTTTGTTGTGACTTGGGTTTTACTATTCACATGTATTGAGTTAATCGTTTCTCGTTTCATTTACTCACGTGTGCTTCAAGTTTTTTCATTAATCAGCTAACGTGTGGCGTACATTTCTAGAAGAGACGAATAATTGTACTCGGAAGGCTTGGGGTGAGAATGCTTTCAACTGATATGGAAAGAGTTGCTCTTTTGCACCTCGTGAACTTCATCGTAGTACTTGACGTTTCGCTGTTAATTTTGACGTGTTCAATGCTGTATCAGTCTTCGGGTCAATATGGAGGTTTGTTCGAGAGCTCCTTGTGAACCTCCATACCGGTACACATAGGATCACTCGGAAGCCTTCCGAATGAACGCTTCAGAACAATAGTGTTTCTGTTAAATTGGACCGTGTCAAATAAGATGGCTCGCTGAGAAGCATCACTTGTGGGAAAATCCAGTGAAACCTATTGGCTTATGTCAGCAGTCAACCAGTATTAATTTACATTAGGTTGGAATCGATTTAATAGCCGGAACAAATAACCCGGAGTCGCAAGAAGTGCTGCCATCGTAAATTTTGACTGGCCAACTCGGATGCAACTTTGACCAACTTGGAATCCATTAGCGAATTCCAAGGCAACTCTGGTCGAAGTGCGATCGGCTCTGGATTTTGTTGCACGCTTACCAAAATGCGGCTTTTTATCAACTTTGCGAGAGTCGGACCGACTCTTGGGGCAGGGTAGGCGTGTTTCTCATGCACAGTCAGCATTCTTATCAGTACCGTTAGGAGAACCGTATATTGAATGATTCGCAAACGATTCGAGTTCACATTGAGTTGTGCTTAATCTGGCGGTCTATTGAATGTCCTTTCCATTATACAATGGCAGGGAAGTTAAGTTACTTTCAGAACGGTTAATGGGAATGTGCTAGTAAAAACCGGATTTATTACGGTATTAGTAAGAAGTGTACGGGAAAAATGAAATCACTTACCTCGAATGTGGAAAACTCAAACAGCTGAAAAAAGAAGTGGCCGCACATCAAAGTGAACAAATGGACACCGTTCATTAGTGGCGAAAAATGTTTGGACAGACACTCCGGAATGGCATTCTCCCTAGTGCTTGGTGAGAGGCGATGGTCACACCCATATTTGAAGCGGACGGCCGGCACTCGTCGGCTAGCTATCGGCCAACCAACCTTACCAGCACTACGTGCAAGGTAACGGGACGCCTACTAAAGCGTGCCATCTTCAATCAATTCTTATCAAATCGTCTTTCCTCTTTTACCCATCATGTCTTCCTTCCCAACCGGTTGTGCACAACAAACATGCTTATTTTCATGGATAGTCTAGCGGACGCCAAAGACAGTTACCCCATCTCTGATAATATCTCCTTTGACTTCCCTAAAACTTTTAACCGCGTCCTACGTGACCTCTGAAATGCCACTGATCCCAGTGCACTACAGCTTGCTCTTGACGCGATTAAGCACTGGTCGGACGATTGGGGTCTCTCACTAAGTGACTGTTGGTGTGCTCACGTGTGACTCGGTGGAGATTCTGACTTTGTGATTCACTGTGCGTTGAGCACAGTACGCATCGTGAAAATCGATTTGAAGAAGGATGTGGGCATCAGGCTGTCGTCTTGTTTTGTGTGCGTGCACATCCTTTACAAGACCAGAACTTCCACGCCGTATCTGACTGGCTACTAACGCTCGCGTGATACATCGCGACTATGATTGGTTTGATTCTAACTCGTTTAATGACTTAATATCCTCTGTACACGTTTACTGAGCAGATTGTATATATGCTAGTTTAAATTCGTTACCCCTACCTTGCGTTCTGATTTACGATACAACACATGGCGTCACTCTCAATGTTCACTTCGATGAATGCATCTGCAACATTTTGGGTGGATCTAGCACTACCTCCAACGCCAGATTCGTAGATTACATGGAAAACGACATTTACTGATTGTTTGGATTTGCTCAGTGTGTTAGATCCATCATTAGACCCGACAGGGTCAAATAAACTGAAACTTACCGGCACTCATCTGGGAACTCAAGAGCAAAGACAATTTGGCATCCATTCTGTGCACCCTAAAAACACCCTGGAGGAAACATTAAACACTACTGAAAAGACACTAGGAGCCTTTACCAACGTATATGTCTCCAGGTTTACTTTTTCCCGCACCAGTCAGCAAACTGGAGAACCACTGGAAGGATTCATTTCTCGACTTATAAGAACCATCCGACCGTGTGAGTGCTCTAAAATACCTACTAATAAACCTGAAGATTACATGCTCATACAACAGTTTATCTTTGGGGGTAGGAAATGAAAAATCCGTAAACACCTTCTGACTGAGGACGCATCCGAAGTATATTGGGAGAAGCCCTGTGAAATTGTCCGTATCAAACTGAAAGTTCGATCACACTGCGAATCGTTCCCGAAGTCGCCACAGTCGGTTTCAGTGATCAAAAATTGGAAGGCGTCAGCCGCCCTCCAACCTGTCGGCAAATTTTTCCAGTGTGGATCAACAGCACATCGAGCAAATACTCTTGAGTGCCCAGCAGGAACCGATAAATGTTCGAGTTTTTCTAGGATTGGTCTGCCGTACGCGCTCCGTACATGCACTAGAGGGAGGTGCTTCTGCGATTCTAGGAGAAACTCCTACCACAGAAACAACTTACGCCTTATATTCGGACAAATATACGGCTCCTCCCATGCCTGTTAAAGAACCACCATTGCCACGTCCAGGTGTTTGAACGATTTGTTTTCCGTCTTTGGCCTTAAGACTGCCTGTTAAAATGTAACTAGCTTCTGCATCTCCAATAACTGTAATTCCCTATTCATTTTATGAGCGTCATTTCAAACATCTACCTGTGCACCCAACGGTTTATAAATTTGACAGGTACTCCAATGCACCCACAGAAATGAGGGGATTTATATTACTGTAACTGTGTGTTGAATTTTCTCCACTTGTTTCTGTCGCTGTGCACATATGCAACACGAACAGTAAATCATTGTTAGGTCGTAGCGCAATCGTTGCTTTGAACATTGTACCTTCTATTGAACGTATGGCAAAAGCTTCTGTTGACGTATCACAGTTACATAATAAATATCCACACTTATTTGCTGGTTCAGTTGGTCGCGCAGTCAAAGTGGCCCACCAAATTCGTTTAAAGTCGGATGCAAAATCGTCCTGCATATCACAGTCACAACCGATACCACTTGCAAAGCGGGGAGCAGTTTCAGCCGCTATTAATCTTATGCTTCAAAATGACATAATTGGGTCAACAACATGTTCGGCTTTGGTACATCCATTGGCTGCGAGTTTCAAAAAAGACGGTAGCGTTCGATTGTGCACAGCTCTTCGAGCAATTGCCGAACAAATTGCGGTTGAAAAATTCGTTTTGCCTAATCAACAGAAATTGTTGGTTAAACTTACCGGAGCGAAATCTTTCTCAAAATTGGACATCAACAGTGCTTTCTTGCACATGTAACTTACGGCCGATTCCAGATCTCTCACTGCTTTTCTCATTACAAAAGGTCTATTCCGGTACAAATTTTTACCATCAAGTTTAATATTGGCTCCATCCGCTTGGCAAAGATTAATGACTCAGTCTTTATCTTCGTGCCGAGATTCCATTATGTACATGGATGATATATGTTTTCGGAAAACTAAAGAAGAACATGATTCTGATATTCATTCTGTGCTAAATCCTCTCAATCAGTTTAACTTGCGTTTGAACACGAACAAGCGTATATTCTCTCTAACTGAAGTGTCATTCCTCGACTGCGTTATATCTGATGAAGGAGTTCTCCCCAACGTGGAAAGTACTGAGGCTGTTGCAAATGCTCCAGAACCTACGAATTTGCTTCAACTCAAACGTTATCTTGGACTCTGCTCATACTGCTTAAGCCATCTTCCGAATTTTGCCACCGTGATCGAACCACTGCGATTAGTTACGAGATTCAATATTCCCTTTGACTGGTACGGCTCCCAGAGAGAAAGCCTTTCCACGTGTGAAGCAGATGATTGTTTCCGTCCCCGTTGTCAGTATCGTCGACAAATCCTGTAGTACGCTCGTTTCAACAGATGCATCCGATGTTGGTCTAGGAACCGTTCTTTCTCAAATTCAAAAAGGACAAGAAGAGTTTACCGCATGCGCACCACGAACACTTTCTGAAACGGAACATAAATGTTCA
>QNGE01003104.1:37406-73446 GCA_008508345.1 Paragonimus westermani
CCACTTTTGCAAACTCTGGAGAGAAAGAGGCGCTTAACACCACTCTGGCTTCTTCTCTTTGAGTGGATGTGGTCGGAAATCGTCCCCATAAAACAAGCCTCTTCTCCCAAAGTGCCCTGTCTTTCAAGCTTGTCGCGACCTCCTCAATTTGAGCTGTGGACGAAGTTGCTGGCTTTTGAGCAACCGCCACATCTGAAGGGGGGAGCGCAAAGTACTCATCCAGCGAGCTCAGTTCTGACTTCATGTCATATAAAGCTTTTTTTGTTCCGTCTAGGGATTTTTCTACCGCCGCTAACTGCAGTGCGTTGACACTCTTAGACACTTGCACGGATTCAGTTTATGCTCACTCAAATGGACGAGCATGGCCTTGGGTGGGGTGCAGTTTTCTGGGTGAACACACAGCTCATACAGACAAATGGTCTTTTCGAAGAAGTGAGCAGAGCGTACTGGTCCACAATGGGGCCGGTAAACTTGAGGTCGTACCAGTGTAAGCACGTCTGACATTGTGTACGGTTCTGATCGGTCATGCAGCAGCCGAATCCACCAAAAACACTCGATACCTCCGATCTACTGGTGCTGTTGGATCTCGTACGTGTCATTCTGTTATAATCCGTGAATAAAATGACGAAGATTAAAGAAAATGGAACGCAAGTACGTTATTTGACAAAAAATAACAGTCACCGTATGCAATTTTTGATGCACCGGGCACCAAAAAAGCAAAAATATGGGTAGACAACAACAGCGAGAAAATTCGAACCAAATTTCGGGTTACCCCCGGGAAGATCAAAATTACAAAGGCGCGCGCATCAATTCCATTAGGACCATACCACAACTATGAAAGTGCCTGAAATAGCTGTCTACCTCAAACCATTCATCAAAGCTTACAGTCCTTTGAACGCTTAAATAGATCACCATTACCGCGTTGAAACGTGTGCATGTTGCGGAAATGTTTGTTCGGCACTAAAGAACGACTTGATTGCCCCTGCCTCTAGCAATATCAAATGTCTGTTTTCTAGCAGTCGTTATAAGTAGCAGTTTTCCAACATTTTTGGAAACGCATATATTGATAAAACAGAAAGAATACTCAAAACCGCTGTCAACGAGAACATTTTTATTCGATTGAGAATTGTGCTGAATCACACTCTGCGAAAGCGAAACGCCGCTTCACTCGTTGCGAGACACTCATCGGCCGCGGGTCACAGTGTCAACATCGCATCTTTGTTTGAGATCTTGATGAACGTTCACTGCTTACTACTCAGTTACACCGAAAGTTTGTTTATCAGCTGTCGACAGCCGATTCGATGCACATAAGAACAAGTGACTGTCAAATAATATTCGCGGTGGGTTTAGCCGTCAGTATAAATTATGGCACAGCTCGATTCCATTTAGGTCTCGTCGGTTTCCGTTTCATACTAGTCACACCTTTACGAATGACGGCAGCGTGTGGAATGAATTTATATCATGAGTTTTGTCTTCTGACCATAAAACAACTTGCCGTTCAAACACAAATTATCTAGAAACTCAAACAGTTGACATCACGTTTAGTAATGCACGCGGACGTACCGACAGCGAAAACGAAGGGAAAACAAACTGTTCGCCGCCGAGCAAATGAACCTGGTTCAAAGTGGCACTTTCAAACCATTACTGAATCCGACCACCTTTAAACAAACTGATCAGCATGAGCCATGCTGGTACAAATTAGGGTTTAAATAGGGGGTGAATTACGGTAGTTTCGAGATAGAATACGATCCGCATTTGATTGACATGAGATTTGGAGTTGAAAACGGCCATCTCGAGATGAAATGCAGTTGCGTTTTCATAACCAATTAGAAATCAGCATGAACGGACCTGGGTAAAGTGCTTCGGGAAAGAATTCGTCGTAATAGTTTATCAACATAATCGAAGTTTTAATAATATCCTAAAGGAAGCGTGTTGCATCGACGAAGGCAGTTATTGCACACGAGGACGTTTTCGTTCAGCTGAATTGCGATGCAAGACCCTCTCAATTTTGTCGTACATGAGATTTATCTGATTTCTTTTGTAAGGTTTATTCACTCGCTATCTTTTTGTTGTCTCATATAAAGACAATGGCCGATCAGCAGCCCCTACAACACGCACGTTCATACTAACTAATTCATCATACTGCCAGTGGGGTTCGGCATAACCAGACAGTCTACGCAGTTTTATTGTCGCATCGGCCGGGATGTGGAAAATTTCCGTGGAAACATTTTCGCCGCTGAGCAGGAGTTTACCGTGCACCATGCATCCGGTTTGTTAGAAGGTGTTTTCGAATGCTCCCTTCCTATAACCCACGTGTCATATGTTCTTGAGTAGGCTAACGACCAGTATGAATGGCTGCAGAGAGCCCCAGGTGTTAGGGATGCCGGGTCTGCGTCGACAAGCAATCTCATCGACCGGCTTCTAGATTTAGTTGCTTCAAGTATTGCCATGGAGTTCGCGCCAATCGGCTGTAACGAATTCTTGGAGAACGATTGTCTGAACTGCCGTAGAATCCAAGAACATTGATGGAAACTCGACTGACGTCGTTCGCGCTTGAGGTGTATGTAGGTGGATGCGCACATTTCGGTTTGGCCAACGGCATCACACAAGCGGTAGCTTATCATCGAGTGCGGGACGTCGTCGCCAATGCAATGAACCTGAACACTGATGGCTTATCACCGGTTAACTTGGAAAATCACACTTTGTGACTCATCTTACGCAATCTACGTGAGACACTTGTGTCTCAGCCCCTCAGTGTTACCGTCTACGGTGGAAACGGTAAACCACTGGACACTAACTCTTACCTTGTTGGCATTGGTAATGAACTGTGTGTTATCAGCTCTGTTATCAACCGGTATACTGTTTGCGGGTCCAACATGAGCAACAGCCTGGAGGCTACCACCCATCATACACAAGCACTACGTTCACTAAGCGAACACAAACACAGTGCTCATTATGACTCTGGTGAATGCAACCGGAAAGGACTGTGCTTCAATCGCAAGATATCGCTCACCTTAGGTGGCGCTTCCGCTAGAACTGGTGCCACTTTTCGCGCCTCACGTCCAGAGCTCGCTCCTTTTTTCGTTTCCTTTCCAGCCAGTATAACATAATGCTTCGTAATAAGCCCCCTGCATTCTGTGTGCTCGGGGGTGTTCCGTCGCTTGATCGGCAACTATGCGCGGGATTCATATCACTGGAAACTCGTGTCAGTTCCCAAGGAATCAATCGAATCAACACCAGGATGCTACATTGTCAAACAAGCCGAACTTGTGATTTTTCCCGCAAATGCTTTGATCTTCTTCAATACAAACAGGAGAAGGCAGCTTGCGAACAGTCCTTGGCTTTTCCCAGCCCTGTTATTTTGAAGGGCATTTGTTAGAACCCCTCATGGTCAACTTTTCCCGTGTTTCTGTGGCTACTTATATTTGTTGTCACCATGCTTGGCCAGTTTCCGGCGTTTCCATTCGTATAAATTGTGTACAAACTGAAGTCTATGGTCCACGGTTCGAATGAAACTGTTAGTTAAATTTTATAGTCACTGTTGAGGCAACAGACAAAAATGACGTTGACTCTAGATCCTGTTGTTGAAGAGCTGACGTTCACAAGAGAAAGTCAAGACAGCCGTCGGATGATTGCAGGATCTTCCTCTGTGCACGAGGAGCGCGACGCACGCGCTCATCTGTTACCCCTCCAGACCGTTACGCGATTCACGGAACTGGAGTCCGACTTGATAACGTAGTCCTACAGGAAGTTTGTGGTAGTCTCATATTAAAATAAAACTGCTGTTCTAGGTGGATTACTCGCATGGGAGTAAGTGCCTTTTCCGCACGAAATCTGATTTGTTAGTATATGTAGGAAGACACAGGCATCGAACTGAAAATACACAAGACTTACGTAGGTAGGAAAATGAAGAAATTGGAGGATTCCAAGTTGTGAAACATTACCGTGGATGGGTTTGAAAATTCTGAAAGTCTAGACCAAACGGAGAAGTGCTACTGTCAACTCCACTCTGCGCAGAGATCAGGAGGAAAGATATAAAGACTTAAATGAGAACATAATTTCACAGAGCACGAGACAGAGGAGGAATAGGTAGAACAAGCAGTGAAAGAATAACAGGCAAAACAGTCATGTTATCACTATCATGTTGACGTCTGCGGAAATAAAATGAATCACTAACATTGATCGCTTGTGGACAGCACCGTCTTATTCTGAATTCCACGTATGCGGGTGAAATGCTATTCAACACAACGTTTCTTCATGAACGTTATGTTCTATAGGATTGGCTTGTCATATATCACGTTGAGATTTGCTGAAGCTGCATTTACCACATGATGCGGGTATTCATAACGATGCAATTTAAGTTTTGTTTTCATTTCCCCGTTGGCGAGATTCATCTGCGCTTATCGTGTTTCATATGTTGTTTCACATACAGCTATATTCTTTTCCTCACAAAGCACTGAAGTGCCAGATAATCTGTAACTTTCCGATCGTTTCACTTTATTTTACTCACTCTTTGATATATACCGTCTGTAACCTTCGTTCCCAATTTAGATGTACTTTATGTCCCGCTCACACATGGTGTCATATTTGGCGCCGGGTTACGGTGGTATACGACAGTTTTAATGTGTGACGCTTTTTGTTGAGACGGTCAAGGCTACCGTTTATGGCCCTTCGAGCAAATTTAAGTCATTTTAGGGTCAATTTGCGGCACATTCGGACAACTCGCGTCATTCAGGGATATTTCACAACAGTCTTATGGAGGACGAAATAAACCAATATGATTAATTTGCGTTGCATACTTCGGGTACTTCAGGGTTCACTGTCCAAAACACAATTCCTGCCAAACACACTCGGAATGGCCAATGTGGAACACACCGGGTCTTCTTATAATTTGTACTCAATCGTGCCAGTAAATTTCGCAGAATACAACGAGGAAAAGAAATGTAACACACTGCATGAAAACTTCGTTCAAAACCTAAGTATACTTACCAAACGGACTCCAATGTTCTACGTGCGTCGCACCCAGACAATGAGTAGTTTTAGGGCAATTTCCACAAAAATTATCCATTCCGAAGGGTGGTTTTTGCCGTTTGGACAGACAAGATACTCAAAAGACACTCGCAAGACGGTCAAAATACACTGAGAGTGCGGTCGTGCTGCCTGGATCAAATATAGTAGTGAGCGTTGACAGTTTCATTGTGGGAGAATGGGGTGCTTGTTCGGCAGCATCGAAACGAAGAAGGCTGAATGGCACCCTCGCAATACACCAGCAATAACCATGGGGTTACCAGAGGTTTTCTTGTGGGATGGCCGTGCGGAAATTAAACGGAATTTGTTCTTTTCCGCAGCAAATACTAGTGTCAGTAGTAAAAAGGAGATCAAACTGTTTAGCTCAATTACAACCAAGATATAAGGAGCGGATATTAACCCCACTTCCGTTAAGTTACGTTTCGTTGCATTTTATGGGCACTTCCGTAGGTTAGCGCAATTGCATGATATTGGTAGATAGCGGTGTAAGTGAACGTGCACGTATATCTTGATTATGCATTTGGAACCATGAAACAGAAGATTTTAAACCACGGAAATGAGCGATTCTGATAACTAAAGCACTGAGGAGTTGAGATAATTGTGGTACTTACGAACCTGCGATTATCCCTAAAAATACCAACAGACTTCCGATCTACCGATTAGAGTAAGCGTGAATGGTCTGATGCCTGATTATGCATACGGAAATAAATACTTCCATCTGACATCCTACGGAACGAAATGTCAATTAAATGTCAATTAAACCGTAAATTTCAACAGGCTCGTGCACCGCGTGTTTTTTGGGTTTAATGACTACACATTTTACCGGGCTGACTCCGAACAAGGAGAATAGAAGTTCAACAGACTTTCTTCAGTAGCATTCCAAAAACCCACGGTTATTCAAGGTTTCTATTCCTTCAATCAACTTGACGTTGTGTGACTCTGACTGGCATTGTTTAGCCAAGACTCATTCTTCTGGCACCCACGACAGAGACATCCTCCTCGTAAATCCAGACAACTTCCCGCGGCCACAACATTTTAGTCTCCTGCCCATTGTGGGTGACTTTAATGCACCCCACTTAAAGTGGGCGTCAGTTGCTCATCAGAACTGTGAGGGCGGACTTCAGACCTTCTCATGCTCTTGGGAACAACCGAAAGCATGAACACAGCATATCAAATATTCGACGTGGCGTCCTCCTCACTAGATGTCCTCTTTATTCGACCCAGTCACCACTGGTGAAAAGTCACCTGGCAAACAAAATGATCATGGAGCCGTCGCCTGGACATGGCAATCATTCTCTACGCACCTTTGATCTTATCTATTAGCGGTTAGAACAACCAGCATAAAATCCACGGTCCGAGACTTCAGTCTGGCTAGTTTCGAAAGCCCGAGAAGGTACCTGGGTTCAATTCTTCTTGACTGTGGCTCCGTGGGTCAGAACAACCACACTGATTAGCCCGTCTCTCACCTCCAAGGATCTGCCGACTACAAATCCGCCTGTGAGCCGAGGCTAACAAGCGCTGCGTTTCCTAACATAGACATGTTGGTATCCGTGCTAGTGTGATAGTACCAGAAAGTGAGCAGATTCACTTATGATTTTAGGTTTTATTCAGGCTAGTCTAGATAATAGAAAGCACTTGGTAGTGCACGGGTGCCAACTAGTTCACGTGCCATGGAGGGCAGAGCTCATCAGTCCTCTGAGCAGCCGGGACAAACAGGCTGGCTCCAATGCGATTACTGTCCACAGTCCCTCCGTAAATTTCAAGTATTTTTCTCATCGCTCCCGTTTGCTCTACTCTTTGCTCTTCCCACAAAAACTATGAAGAAATTGGCTACCAAATGTCAGCACACAGTGTTGTAATCTAGTCAAAACTGGGAACCAGACGGTTGGTTGATGACAGCGTATCCCACACTTCTGTGCTTATTGAGAAGTGATTGGTTGTTAGCATGAGGGGTGGATAATCTGCTCGCCCAAATAGTCAACTTACCTGACCGACAGCACGAGGTAGAACGTGGATTTCGCCACATCACTTGATCATAGCTTCACGACACCTAACGTTAACAGTTTTCCTTCTCCAATAACTATGAAGCATTGCGAATTCAGCTCACAGCCTAGAGGCATAGCATGCTGATAGCAGGAGTAACTCGCCGTTCAGTATCAAGCCACATGTCCTATAACGACTATCTCCTCATATGTCTAAAGAACGGTCCCGGATATAACAATTCGGTTTTTATGAGCAACCCGCATATACCGACGACATACTAACCATAAGTGTCTTAATTGGATATCGTGATCTTCGGCTTCCTGGCCGACGCTCATACAATGTAGGACGTAAATACCGCACACAAGGGCTTTGATGTGTCAACAATTTGTTCGATAACGTTCCTTGATCTACACAGTTTTCACTGGGGAGATAGATGAGGGCTAGCTTTACCATCGAACCAACATTCAAACAGTGATCACTGCTGGGTCGCTGTGGAATTACCGTTTGCAACAACAAGAGTTAGAAACTTCGATGTGTCGCACTTTGACGGCTCAAGAAATTTACATCGTTCAGTCTCTCTTAAGTGTGTTCCGGAGAGCCGGATTTAATAAGCTTTCTGAAACAAGTCAAAGTGCGTGGGTCATTGTTGCATCACGCAAATTGTGGTTGTTCTCCTCTTCTCCATTTCTTCGGTCTGGATCGTGGCACCTCCCTTATGACTGGTTTTGCATATTAGAGGAAGAAAAAGCTGCGAAAACCTGAGTGACCTCAGCGCCATTTTTAATGTTCGCAGTTGAAACGCAGCGTGCCGTCGACGCCACTTTGGATTTCGTTCGTGTAAGTCGTTTGTATGTCTTACTGAGCCTTTGGCCCACGCGTGTTTCTGTTCTCTCCTTTTACAGGAATTTTGTTGGAACCCCTCCTTCTTATGAACGCTCTCCCCCGGTGTTTCCATGTTGCACAAAGTGGGTTTACGAGTGTATCGGGTGCACGGAGCCAGAACGTCCGGCTTGTCTGTTACACAGTAGTGGCAAGTAGAAACTCTTTGGATAAAATAGGTCCTATAAGAAGCGTTACACCTGAGAGCTCGCGCTAAACTATTTCCCGCTGAAGCGTAATATCGGTCGAGACCAAATGAGTTTCGAACCTTCCCTCTGCTGCTGCCGGCGGGTGACATTTATTCCGAACCCTTGGATTGCTATCCCGTGGTTTACAGCGTAACGTAGCCGAACCAAAACCATATACGGAAAGTTCGGGAACTTTTTCTCGCATATTCATCTTTGTAGATCGTCTGACAGAGCCTATATACGGCAGTCTCACTTCAGTTGACATCTTTGAATTTGGTTTGTCTTTTGACGGCATTCAAGGCGGTTCTTTTTTAGAGACTAAAGACCATCGTAGTCTAGGGAGTAATTCTTCATTAACTTGTCCTCTTTTCGGATGGTAAATTTTTCGGGAACGTAACCGCGTCAGAACGTTCATCTTACCCCTTGGATTACTTACCATTTCTTCGAGGGTCTATTCTTATATATTTTATACTTTGAATCCGTTGCAGATACTTGCTTCAACTAAACTGGCCTCCAGGCTGGAGGCATATTCGGAACAGTGATGATTGCACCTCGGAGGAGACTGATATTGACCAGCTTAATAGCTGATCTAACGACCTAACAATGTTGAAAAAGACACGGGGATTTTATCCACATCATTGCTTGAATAGGCTGGTCAGATCCTGCTCACCGCCCTAAAGATAAGCACACTGGCTGCTGATCCTTTTCAGCACACGTGTACCCGTGATCACAGAGTTGATAAATATCTTGTGGAAGCCCCGGCCTGAATTCCTCGATTTGTACCTTTGATGTACGGCAATCTCACGACGAATTCCCGCATCAGCTTTATTCCCTGGCTTTGGTTGTCATAGAAGAAAAGACAAGAAAGCGTTTCAAACGCTCTACGGGGTTTTTATAGGACAGCTCCTCGAGTATGCGAATCAGGTCGTGTATACCGGCCTGAAAAAAAGACATTGGCTGTTGAGCGTGTCCAGCGTTCGACTACTAAACCAGTTGCAGGCTTGAGCAATGCTACTTACGAGTCTTGACTTGAAAGTCTTGACCTTTACCCACTTGAATTTCAAAGAATCCGTGGTGATTTGATACTCACACTTCTTAAGAGTAGGTCTCGTAGAACAGTTCTTCACTGTGGCAAATGGTGACGGCCGGCGAGGACATAGTAGGAAGCTTTTCAAACTTCGTCCTCGGACCTTTCTTAGGCAGCTGTTCTGTTCTTGCAGGGCTATTGACTGTTGGAACAGCCTTTCTTCTGATGTAGTCAGGAGCGCTACTGGGGATCGTCTCAAAGCTTTGCTTGATTCTCATTTATCTAAAATTTCATTATGCAAGTAACCTGACTTTGTTCTTGGTATTTACTGCAGTCTCCAAGAGCAAAGCTATACCCTGTTACCGGTGGTCGCCTTTCAAATCGAAAGGTGTTCGTTGACAATGAGCAAGGAAAACCGAATAGATCCGGCCACTGTCGGCCCCTCCTGGTACCCATGTATCAGTCGCTGAATCGCTGTCAAGATTTCTTCCTTGCAAAGAACGATAGCAATTTATGGCGAGAGGGGACTTATTCACGAGCTCTGTTTCCGGTGCTTTTTTGGACAGGAATATTTTTCATACGGCTACTTGCCATTGGTATACCCTTATTTCTGCGACCTCATGCATACGCCCAATGATCACTTTAAAGCGGTGCTTGAGTTTCATCTACTTAGGGCATATCTCGTTACATAATTTAATCCCAGAGAGCAGTGTTAGCGGAGTTTAGTTGCTGCGTTCCCGAGCCACGGTCCCCTGCTTGGTGCAGAGTAGGAAAGCCTGATTCGATATAAGTACCCTGTGCATACAGCCCTGAACCCACGGGCTAAATAGTGAGACCCGCTGAAATCCGAAATAATGTTTCTATCGTCTTTGCGAACAAATGTTCCCAGTTCTATCTCCTGATGGAAAACAACATAAACAAAGGAAATCCAAACGATGAACCACGCGTGCACTTGGATTGGAAAGCAGAAAATCAACGGCAAGTCAGTAAGTTGCCTCACAACATCACGTCTTTTGGATTGAAAGCCTTGCCTATTGCTTGAGCGAGCTCTGGATGCAGCGAACGAAAGTATGATGCCAGTTAACGGTGAAAAACTCTCATCTGGCTGCCGGTAAAACCGCCATATGCACACCGGAACCGCCTGTTTTGAGTGAGTAGGTGAACCATGACTACTCCATTCTCGGAACTGCTCAGGTTGGTAGTTAGTTACCGCACGTCGTCTGCAAAGGTATTTTTCGAGCTGCGGGTGGCTGGTCGATTTTCCAGCATGCTGTCGATGCATATGCTCAACAGACGCTTTGCTTACGTTTGGAAGAGCTCACTTCGAATGCTTCTTCCAGGCGGGCACACCACATTTAACACTAAATGAAATAACAGCGGAACGGATATTGCCTGTGGGCACCTCCTGGTGTTGGGGTTGAACAGCCTGTCCTGCTTATAGAGACTCGACAAACTTGGCAGCTGTCCGCCGTCTAATCCATGCGAACGCAACGATCTGACCTACACCGTATACTAGTTAGACGCATGGAACTTCAACCCCCAACTTGTTTTCGACGGCACAGCTGCAGGCGATCTGTGGATGTCTTTCTAAACTTATTAATCCCCGGCCTAATCATGCGATAGCTTAATCCAATCAACTCCTAATTGTCGCTGATAACTGGAAAATATTCTGATAATAGACAGTTCTGGCGCGAACAGAGTTGCGAAATGCAGGAAACACAAGCAGTGGTTGGTCGAATCAAGCGTCGATTCTAGCCTGGTAGTCAGAGCAGCTTTTAATATACGGTGAAATCTCTTGACCATTCAGTTGAACGGTGGTTAGTATACTGTGGCACGAGTCCTTCGAGACTCAAGATGCCATGTGAGTTTCCAGAGAAAAAACTCGATCTGGCATTATATGGGAGGATATATCGGTAGCTTTCCGATGGCGATAAGGCCCAAAACCGTCAGTGTGCACGTGAACAGGCATCAAGAGGTAGAAGTGATTCACGCAGAGTAATATCACGACGATGGATCTTAGACTGTTGACAATTCAAGGAGCAACGTATCTGGTCAACAATGTCCTTGTTCACGCCAATCCAGAAAATCACCCAGAAGCAAATTTTCGAAATATTGAGACTCTTGGATGCGGCTTGTTGTAGAGTACATCCAAAACAGTCTTCCACATTTCCTCTGAAACGATAGTTCGCGATTTTCTCTAGAAAACATAAAAGCACTTCACCCCGATGTGTCAGTTGCCCGGCGTTCACTGTACCGTCGCTCTTAGCCATGCCAAGCTTGTGTAACCTTTCAACCGAAACCAGCAAGCGCGCATGAATTTACTTTGAGTTGTGTGACGGCGTGTCGTTTCAGCTTACGTTTGTGTAAGTCGTGTGCGTGGCGCACTGGGCCTTCGGCTCATGTATGTATTACTTCTCTTTTCAGAACTACTGTTCGAACCCCTACTTCGGAGGAACGCTGATCCCCGGTGCCTCCGCATTCTTCCGAATTCGGTCCGCAAAAAGTCTGAGCAGAAGTGGCTGACCCGCATGCTACAAGTGGTAGCTTGAAGTTTATCCATATGCGCAAGGTCGACGGGGCCGTCGAACGCGATAGTTGCCAGTTGGACTGTCGACCGTACACCGGCTACCATGCTTTGTTCACCCTTAACGTATCGGAGGTCGGATGTGTACTGAAACATGTAACCTAACTCCTTTCGTGGATGACCACCAGGTTTGGCTGATGAGGTGTACGTTAGTGGTTTGAGACAAAAAGTCACGTCCTTCAAGAAAATGAAGAGTACGTCCGACGGCTGAATAGATTGTCAATAGTCCACGGTTGAACGTTTTGAAGCGGGTTTGTGGTGGATGCAACGATTTGGAGATAAAACGATATAGGCTGCCATTTTTATATCGGCTACTTCTTGACGTACGGCTCTGATAACCGAACGTGATACATCAGTCATGACGTTGATAGAAAGGGGGGCATTCAAGTGATTGGTGTGAGTTGCTTGCGCAAGCATCTGCCTTGCTTAGTTAACCGAGTTGCTCAACGTCTCAGATAATTCAAGCAGCCTATTCTGTTTGGAACCTAGCAGATTTGTGAGTGGCATTGATGTGTCAGCAAGATTAGGTAGAAAGCAGCGGTGTTAGTTAACCATGCTAATATGATTACTGAGCTGACGTACCAGAGTGGGTTCGCGAAATTCTCTGATGGCAGCTAAATTGACAGAAACCAGGTGTACGCCACTTGAGTTGTAGGTTGTCTTAATCCGTCCAGTGGTGGCACTTCTAACCGACACTTGAAAGGATTGATGACAATAAAAAATCATTCAGGTGTTGGAACACTTGGAACGACTTTGTGCAGTGATTCTCGGGACTGGAGGTGGCAAATGGAATAAACTTGATGTGGGGATGAGTTAAATTCGAGCCGCGTGGCACATGACCGACTGGGCCCCGGAAGCCTCGTGCTGCATTCCTTGGTTCAAATGGCATCCGAAAAAGTTCACACAGTCCACTTGGCATGGTAATATCAATTTTCAGAACGTCGTCTGCTAGAGGGATGTGATGGTTGTCCAGAATAAGGCACAATATGTTTTCGCTGTCAAATCATATCTGATATTACGAATGTGTGAGACAAGTCATCAACCTACAATAGTGACTTGGTTGATACAATTTTAGTCTTAATATGGATGCCAATCATGGAAATCTACTTCGGAAGCCATCTGGAAAAAAACGCTGAATATTTGAGGGTTGAATAATCCCAAATTGGAGCACGCAACCAAATTCCTTGCGGATGATAGAGAGTCTATCAGAAACCAAACGTTCATGCCTAGCCTCTACTCGTTGACTACGAGTTAAATTGGAAAACAGTACTATGCCCGATGAACCACTGTTCGAAATAATAATAGCAATAATAATAATGGTTTATTTCTCGACGCATTCGTGAGAAACTAGCACGGGAGAGCGTGATCAGTCTACAGATTTTTAAGCATATATACATTTGAACACCAAAGTTGAGAATTGTACAACGAGACAGCTATGTGAATAGAGCAACAAAACAGACAAAAACGGACATTATATGGAGGGAAAATTCAAGTTTAGAGAGAAAACTTTGAGCTTCATAGTTCGAAGACGATCGTAATTGGGGTCCGCACAATTCGACAAAATAGTTGATTTCTTACATCAATTGGGATTCCTGTAACGCGCAACCGAAACCAGCAGGCGCGCACGAATTGAATTTGAGTTGTGTGACGGGGCGTGCTGCTGTGCTGTCGGTGCCGTTTCAGCTTACGTTTGTGTAAGTCGTGTGCGTGGCGCACTGGGCCTTCGGCTCACGTTTGTATTGCTTCTCTTTTCAGAACTGCTGTTCGAACCCCTACTTCGAAAGAACGCTGTTCCCCGGTGCCTCCATACTGCTCCGGATTTGGACCACGAGTGTCACGGACATTCAGAGCAAAAGCCTCTGACCGGCATGTTACACTCCCCAAGGTGATCACTGGCCTAATGCTCAAGGTCGGGCCAAAAATGGGTGGTTGGAGGATGGGGAGTGTGTATTGGCGAAGAATTTGATCATTATTCCATGTAGATAGTCCAGAGAAACTGTGCAGAAAATTTTTCATGATGTGTGCGAAGTGGGGACGCATATACTTTCACGGGGAATGCATGAATCTGTCGACCAGATGTCATTCTTTGCTCAAATTCCTAAGAATTTACAGGAGCTTGCGATATGCCCAACCACTGCGGAATTTTAAGTGTCCGGGCGGGGCGGGGTGTTTTCCCGTTCGGGATATATCAGTGAAACCAAGAATGGAAAGCGGAACCATGCGATAAACGGGAGGACATGAAACTGACTATGTGAGCTATGCCGAACAATGGAACATATGATATTTTGGCATAACCTTCTATGTGACTTTAATAGCATTGTGTTAATTGATCAACTATATACCGCATGAGAACAGCTGTTATTGAATAACGCAACAGGAGATCGAATATCAGCTACTCCTAGAATAAGGATATTGCCGAATTTAGATGTTAATTATCTTTGTTCAGACGGTGTATAAAATTAGAAGAATGTTCGACAATAACGAGAGGTTGCCGGGCGGTTTATCAGGGGAGAACAAGGAAGAGTTTCGATTCAAGTTTATTATGCAGTCATGAGAAAAACAAGTTGACCGATTTTAGCGTGTCCAGCTTTTGCATGGTGATTTACAAAACAGACACACAAGATATCAATAATTGTGGGGTGAAGGTGTACCAGGATGTTTGGGTTGTTACTAACGAGTGTGTATATTGACACCTATATATGTTGACCCTAGATATATTTTCCTGTTCGATGACAAGTCTAAAAGTGAAACATCTAACTTGGAAGTGTTATTTTTGATCCGTTCGATGAGTGCGTGACTCAAAATCACGCAAAATGGGGTTTTTCGTGAGATGTCATCAGGTCCGTTTTCAAGGAAAACGTCCTCAGACAAGCAGGGCTTGAAAATGAACATGACCTTCGTCATTGTTTGGAAAGTTTCCAAGTTTCGTTTGGATTGGTGTATATTCTTACTGGATCTAATTGCACACGGGAGTTTGTTCCAAATGTAAGAATATTTTACCAGGAAAAAAATTTGAACGCAGTTTTTTCCGGCATTTAAGAGATACCAAGGTGAAGTGCTTGTTTCTGTGGTTATGATTCTGCCTGTGTTGCAGGCTAGTCGCGAAGCTGACAGTGAATTTACTGTAATAGACCAGATTATACATAAGTGAAAGGTTAAGCTTGAGTCGCCGTAACCAGAGAGGATCGAGTGCAAGCGTCCAGCAGTGTTCTCCGTAGCTCAGAGAAGATGGATAACCCAATAAACTTTTCGTGAATGCACGTTGGAGGATTTCCGGATTTAGTCCATCACACTTGCGCGGGTGGCCATATGGGAACGTGCGGTACTCAAACTGGGGTAGTACACAGTTTAGAGGGGTGTAATCGTGCAGCAGGTAAGAAGAATGAATGTCTAATGTAACCTGTCGTCCTTCTGGTTTTAGCGACCAGGAACGATGTATGTTCCGCGAAGTTGAATGAGTTTGAGTAGCGTAAACCCAGGTCACTTGCTGAGTTGGCGGTTGATATTTTGTTGCCGTCCAGCTCTATAGAGCCATCTGGTACGTGACAACTATACACAACCATAGTGGATTTGTTGGCTGAAAATTTTATCAAACAGGTTTGACACCAAATTTCTAATGACATGAGGTCCTTCCGTATATTTTCTAAACATGGATTTAGGTTGCCAGGAGAGAAGCTGTAAACAAGTTTGTTATCACCAGCGAATTGGGATTGTTTGCCGTACTTGATAACTTGACATATATCTTTTATATATTTGGGAAAGAGTAACAGTCCCAGAACATTTCCTTGTGTCACCCCACTAGTAACTGGTCTGGGCGTTGAGCTGTTGTCTCTTATTTTCACTGTTTGTGTGCGGCCTGTGAGATGTGAAGAGAACCAGCTAATCAATGGATCACATATATCAGGGGGCGCTATTTTGAGCAGAAGACACTTATGAGGCACACGATCGAAAGCCTTCGCCATGTCCAACAGTGTAATGGTAAACACCTCACCGACGTCAGTAAATTTTGTCACATGGTTAAGACATTCTAGCTGACATGTCATGCAAGAACGCTTATTGAGAAACCCATGCTGAGAGTGATTTATAAGGTTTCATGACAACAAGAATTCAGTCGTGCGACATTTTACATACTTTCCAACACCCTAGAACAAATTGATGTATGGTAATGGGACGATAATCTCTGACTTTATGTTGCGAACCACTTTTATAGTGGGGTTTAATCAAGATTAGGAATTTCGGGAAATTGAACAACCACTGAGACGTAGCTGTGTGAGCGTCAGTGAGTGTGACTGATGGAGAGAGATGGAAATTTTTGCGGATTGACCCGTGACAGTCGGGTTTTAGTTGAGTCGAGCAATTGGCGGTGCTTCAAGTCCAGTCGTAAGCCGAAGTTGTGAAAATGCACCCGAAATTGCAGGTTGCACATAGGCAAGGATAAATATTTATCTATAGGGTCTTCTCAAATCGAGAGACATCGTGATGAGACGTTGGCCGTTAGTCTGAATAAAATAGCCTCCAGAAGCTTCCAGAGTTGAAAGACCATGAGATGAGATCCGATCTTGTATTGTGGCTGCAACAGCACTAGCTGCAGCTTACTTATCAATAGAGAATTTGTGGCTTTTTTTCCATATCAAGTATGAGAAACGTGTAACTTGAATTTTGCAGACCAGCTGAGTTTGCCGCAGAACTCAACGTGCACTGCCGTTTCCCGAATGGTCGAGTGTCGGAGAAAGAGCACATGAAGCGGTGCAGCATCTTGCACTAACGCCAAATTCACGACGACAAAAATATCCCACCTGTTCCGCGAGTTTTACGTGAGGGTTTGTTCAGCGATCGACTGCGTGAACGAGGGCGGGAAGTCGGTTGTGAATTTGTCTGAAATGAGCGCGCTGACAACTGGTTAAGTTAACGTTGCATTTGTTGAATATTTAGTTGTTGTTCATGGATCAAAGACACAAACGGTTTCCGCCAAAGAAACTAGATGACAAGGGCGTAAATCTGGTGCTGTTGTTATTTGGTACGACTTTGTCGGCCCTATCCGTTAATGGTGCTAGGCTACACGAACTATGATAAGCATGAAGTGCTATCAGGACGGAACTTTGTGGACGCTGAAGAAACAACTGCCTCACTAAACACACGTCTTTGGGTTCGTGGCTCAGCAAAGTCTGCACAGGCACAAGGGTTGAGGGGACTATCAACCAGCTGCACATCGCTGGGGAGTTGCTGCAGTCGTTTGTGTCCAGGCATTGACACTTGATCTATAAACTCCCCTTACAGAACGGCATATAAGACAACTGTGTCAGGATTGGAAATAATGTCTCGAACTTTGTGAGTAGTTCCCGGTTTCTGCAATCACATAGACAGACATTGTAGTATGTTTGGTTGTACAATTTTTACAAAAAATATTATTAGTTCGCAGAAACTACAGAGTTGGATCCGATTGCCAAAAGATGGAAAGTTTACCCGACAACGGTGAGTGAATTAGTTTCTCACAGTTGCCGTCACCAGTGACTTTCTGACTCATACTCAGTGACGGACGAATAACGGATGATAATAACCAAAGAGCGCTGGAGAAATGTTAAGCAGTGAGTACTTGAATTGGACTTACGGTGCAAATTTGAGACAAGAATAATCAAGAAATAGGTCGCGGCGCCAAAGCATAGTAGTAATCTTGATCGTGATAGCTTGATTACTCATTAGCAAATTGCGATATCTCAATGATGGTCCACGAAGAAACTCATTCAGTGGCTTGTTGTCAAGATTGGTTTACAAGCCTGATGTACTTGTGGCCGTCCGGATGGTGTCCTGATCTGCTCCCTTTTCCGATACCGATTCAACCGCTTCATGCCTGCATGTGCATCGACCGCACTGAATCACATCTAGCTGGAGTGTTCCAGCTGATTGAATATACAGATGGTGACTGGACCACTGAGTTTGGGAGAGGGTTTCGGGCCGATGGATGCGTGGATGCGAATGTGCAGGTTGAGGCAGTAAGCATCACCTAGACTGGACAGCTTGACACGTGAGGGCCGTATAAGAAGACCGAATGACTGGTGCAAGAGCTTTAGATCAGTAAGACAAGATTACTAACCTTCACGATTCACCTACTTTTGGCCTTGTTATGGTACGTCTGAGTGGTGGTAGGTGGTTCGACATCCACCATTTAACGCCACTAGACAGGTGTCCAGCATAACTGCCTCCTTTTATGCGGTGGGATTTGAACGTGTGGCAAACCAGAACTTGTATTTTAAGGGCAACATATCACTCAGTATCAAAGCTGGAGGGTCATCTAAGTCACCCTAGTTTGGCTCTAAAAGTTTTTTATCCGGGATTCCCTCAACTCGAACAGAGTTATTTTTAAGAGCCTCGTCCGACATCACCAGCGGCCTTGTGAATGCCTGCGTGAACAGTCGAATCGTGCGAACCATGTTCTCCATGTTCAGTCCCGGTATCTAACAGCTGGGAATAAAAAGCCAATCGATGCCACAAATCGTTAGAATCCCACAGTTACAATTTCCCCCATCACCTTTATCTGAGTGCCTGCAAGGTTACACCCACTCTCGTTGTGCGTAACTTATGGCGTACGTCAACGGCCGGCGGAACTGATTAGAGTCATTAAAGGTTACTCTTTGATGTTGACTCTATCAATCCCTAATTCATAGCCCTAGTTCTTAACCTAGTAGAGAGAACAACATTTTAGCAATTGCTCCTCTCATTTCGGACCTGCGCATATCCAGAATAATTACGCCGGAATCCGCGAACGGAGCACCACCTGCTGTTGTGCAATCAGCTAGAAGCGGGGTCGTTAATTGCTGTTACGGCCTTGCTGGCAGCATTCCGCACCTCATACAACTTAACGGCACGCGGCACACAGTAGTCATGAACCTGACAATTTCAAACTTACTTTGGATAGGCTGTAACAGTTGACTAGCTTCCAAGTGACCGTCATTCTCCCGATAATGTTCCTCAACTACATCAATAACAACTCCATCAGCCTGCAGCATGAGATGGCTCTTTTGAAACCCATCCGCCGAGAAGTGACACTTTTTATGGCAACAGGTTTGCTGGGGCTACCGTACCCCGTCGGTTTTTGAAGTCTTCTATGCAGTTAGCACTAACTATGTCCTACCGCTTCAGTCGAACAAAAGATTCTTGTGCTAGATCCAGTCACCATGCAGGTAGCCTAGCGTAATGGGACACTCCCGACCAGTCTGTATACACAGAAGGTGATTCTTGAAACCTATTAATCACGATGAGAAAATGATTGTGATATCCTACGCGGTATTTATCTGCAACGTAACACAGTGATTTTCGATGTGAAGAGTCATATTTTCGTTAGTGAACACTACTATTCGTTGTAGTAAACACCAGGTTTGACTGCCGACATACGCGGAAGCCCTGGATTGATTGCCCGCAGTGTGATTTCTTGTGACGTCTACGATCACACCGTTGACACACGTGTCCGTGATACGAGCAAAAGCGAACGAAATGTCACTGTCCACACAGCCAACAAGTAGGAATTCAGCCACTGTACACAAAAGTTGCGTTACAACTGAAATATGATGCAAGATTGTTTTCTCTAACCGATAAACTGATGGAGGTCGATTGTAACATTTGTGTACCATGATTAAGATCCATTAGACGCATGTATTCCACCGCTAAGTCCTGAACTGAAAATTCAGTGCAGGAGTCCAGTTTCACTATGAGACGCCTTCGTATATCGGCATCTTTTGAAAATGTCAAATTGGCAACAAATATCGGAGCTTTGAAGTGCAAGTCGGACATCTGCTTTAACTAGAGGCGCTCACATTCTCAGTTTATCCCATTAACATACATTGCAATGTCTTCTGTAGCGTGTGAGGGAATCTTGGTGTAGTCATTTCGAATGTGGTGCACAGACGTTCTCCCACCAAAAATGGATCGAAGCATTAGAGCAACCTGTGAAGCCACGAGAATTATGTGGGAGACCACATTTGCAATATTGTGCGTGTTCAGCTGCACTTAGTTTCTGCATTGAGAGTCTACTTCATCGAATTCGTTCGGCGCAGCTGCGTTAACTAGGAAAACGTCCTGGTAACGCTGATATCAGGAATAAAACTTAGCACCACCATCTGGCTGATAAGTGAACTCATGGATGGTGATTGTTAAGGCCCTCTACAACTTCGGTTCCGAAGTGGTTACTGCACGTGATATAGTCAGGGCGGTTTGCTGTGCTGTGGGTGAATTAAAAAATTTGGCCTTCGTCTTACGCCAATGCAAGAAAGCTCGTCGGTGCTGCTGCATCGTTTTCCGTTTCTGATCTATCTGATCCCGTTGCTTCCGTGACTTCAATAATGCTGCTTCCATCTTCTCCGTCTTCGACCTTTAAAGACGTTCCACTTGGATAAGCAGAACGCGGGTTGGTAAGTCGCAATGTGCAGAATGTGTTGGCTGATTCAAAATGGTGCGGGCATATAAAAGACGAACAATCAGAGGCAAGTGATCAATAACCAACTGACAACATAGTGAGTGCTTGCACACGTGTTTAGTTAGTTTGCTGCGTAGCTTACCTGGCATAAGTTGGAACGAGTGATTGTGTGAGTCTGTAAACGACCTGTCCGACTCAGATCTAATAAGTTGAATGTTTCAGAAATATTTTGGTGACTGAAATACATTCAGCGGGTACGGTCGAAAGCCAAAGTGTAATAGGATTTGTTTGTTATACATGTGACAATATACCTTCGAGAAGGTTGGTCGAACAACTAATTCATTGAGAGCTCATTATAAGTTGACGTCTGGCAATGAGTGTGCCAGGTGACTGTACGTCTCACATTCGACAGGTTGTTTGAACAAAGACAAACATAGAGCGCCCAAAGAAACGTTTGGCAGTCAACTTCAACCAGCTGCAATATGAAAGTGCAATATACAAAGCGGGTGATCGAGAAATGATATTTCGATTGGGACAAGAAATAAGGAGTAGAGGTGCGTCAGTTGTAAAGTCGTACGGAGTGTTACTGACATATCGGTAGAATAATGGCGGTCGGTTTCTGAAACAAACAAAAAATCCTACACTTCCTCATTGCATTGTTGAGCATTTGACGCTTTCATAAAAAATGGTGATGATATATCTGTGATCACATGTGGGTGCGGTTGTACATTAGCTACAACTTTGGAATTATCAGATAAGTGTTAGATGTCCGTTATGAACTGAAAAATGTACTTCTGCCACCCGGCTTCACGTGCAGTTCAACAAATAGGCTCGGTTTGACAAACGAGTTCTACCTGATTGGCACCACTGCATGAGAAAATGTCTTCAGGCTCCAGAAGATATTGTAGGTTGTGAGATTCCAGACCACAAGTCAGGGCTTGATTTATCAAGTGTGGCACTGTGTGCCAATTAAAAATTCACTGAGAAGGAGGTTAAATTTGATGTTTAAAGATTATGTATATTTCCAGAACCGTGTCAAAAGCAGTAATTCCCTCGTCAGTTGTTAGGAGGGGATCAACATCAAAAACGTAGTAAGCAAAGACGAGCGAAGTACAGTGAAATATAACGCAGTTCATGAATTTGTACGCCCAGAGTTTCCCCAACCTTATGCTATTGTGAATCGGAAGTCGCAGGGAGAAAACGATGAATCTGCAAACAAACGTTACTTATTGAGGTACTCACCGTTCACAACGGACTGCAACGTAACAATCAAGGGGTGCTAGGGAGCTGGACATGAGAGCGCCTTGAGCACAACCGCACAGCAGCCGGCAGGGTGGAAGAGTGCGTCGACGGAAAATTCCAGTCGACCTTCCGAATTCAAACGAGCGTAAGACTGGTTAAGCGGCGTTCCTAACGGTGATGGCTCAACATTGTTATCCTAGTGAATGTAACCCACAGCAGTAGCGATGATGTGGATTCATTTACAAAGTACTGTGAACCGGCGCAGTGGTACTGGCAAGGCAACTCTCACGTCACGCGGAGTCTAGAATTTTGGGGATGTCGAAGGTGATCTCACTACATGTTGTTTGGGTGATCGTTTGATGATTGTTACGTGTTAATAGTATGTTGGTGGCCACGTTCCCAGCTCCATTTATTTACTTTTCATTGTTTCCTCTCCTTACGTTGGAATTCTTCATACCGATTACAAGCTTTTCTTGCAGTCTGACACTACCACTCAAGTTACGCGCGTGACAAAAGTTTTCTCCTATGAATGCCGATCTTGATGTATTATGAAATCTTGAGACTGCTTACATGTAAAACTCGTTTCCGCGTAGTTTTTCTTTCTTACTTTCCTTTGCCGGACATCGGTTTATATGTACCCTGGTTTTCATCTTCGTCTGACCGCTTCGCCATTATGTGACTGTTACATTCGGTCATATATACGCAAACCTTGAATCTCGGAAATTGTATGCTTGGTGGATTCATTGTCGTGGTTTGTTGTTGTCTTTCACTATTTGGTTCATCATATTGTTTTGATCATTAGCACCTTATTGATAAAAATAATCGCCAATACGACCTTCATCCTTTATGGATCCAAATCGGCTGTTCAACGGGCTCAGAATTCATAGACGCTCGTTACTTACAGACGTGACTATCGTGAATCCAGCATATCAGTGGACGTTGTTAGAAGACTATGCATTGCTCGAACAACCACTGGACGTCCGAGGTTATCATCTTAGCCTAGGGTGGGACTTTTGCGAGTTTGTGCCTACAGTCCATTGTATATGCTAAAATTGTGTGCATGACTATGAAGTGGAAAAAATTGCCGATATCATTCCAGTCTTCTTAGGGAAATCTGTAACAGATTCGTTGTGGTTGATGCCGAAAAGTTGGGGATAACTTCGACTTCAACTGACGGGACGTATTAGCGATGTGACCGATATTATGCCCAAAAGTTAACTAAAATACGCCGAACACCCACATTCTGGTGTCGATCGTTTTATCGTAGTGTGTAAAATGGTTGAAATCAACGTGGAGACTGGAAGGCTGGCGAATAGAACTTAGTCGGTTGAAACGTCGACGGATGCTGAGTTCTCACAGTACATCGTTCTCGGGACGCTGAAATGTTTTAACTGCGTGATAAAGTCCGGCCTGCATTCTGCATTCTGATGATGGTCAGAACGTCGCTTAACGACCAATTTTGAGACACCTTATTCCGTACACTGTTTGTAGTGGTTAGCTTGAACTAAGTCTGGCGTAGAAAGGACGATAACACCGGCGGATTCCAACGGAAAGTAGTTTTGGAGTACTTGGTAAATGTCACTTTGAAAACCACCCATGTGTGGCCGCGGACTTGGCAGTCAGATAGATGTTCAATCCAACCTCATCGGAAAAATTCATTAAACTCGAGTTTTGCCTTCATAAGAGCTCGTCAGCAGCGCGTACCTTTGTCACAACTGGGGGTAGAACTCCTGCCACACTTCCATGAGGCAACCATGTCAATAACTGCACCAGTGACCTAACACTAGACACGGCCGAATCATCACACCTGAAAGATTAACTTATCTGACTGAGAGGGCTCCGATCAAATGGACTTAATGCCGAACATAAAACAACCGAAACATCTACTACACAACAGTAGTGTTCAGTTGACAGATAAATGTCTCCCTGCTCACACCCAAAAAGTCATCAAAACACACAGTAATTAAAGATAAACACGGTGTTAGATAGCGTGTGACCACTGCCTAAGCCCTTTTTAAACTGCTGAATGTTGTCACCGGCTCTGGCTTCATTCGGAAAATTATTCCAGATATTAAAATATTTTACAACGGAGACGATTGCGATTATCTTTCACTCAGCTAGCGGGGTTGGCAGAGTAGATCCTTTGTTTTCTACGCCATATGAGAAGCCGTGCTCTAAGTCAACGGTGAAAGTTGTGGTGATGACGCAAGACTGTGTGGGTTTATACAGAGGCGTAATGTTCAACTTCAGCCTTCGCTGCCACAGTGGATCGATGACAAGTTTTTGGCGGTGTTGTTTATAGTTGTCTCACATTGGCCCGGCGCGTGGTTTAAAAAAAAACAGTTTTTATTGCGCGCTAGCTCATATCCCGTTTTTACCATCTAACCGTTCAAATTAGCCCAATATTTGCTGCATTTTAACGTATTTGATTTTTCGGGAACTTTTTGAACATAATCTGTTGATAAAAGTCGAACACCATACTTCAATGCCTGCCAAGTCGGCCAAGCTCCAGAAATCGCCAGGCCCCAAGCGATCCCCCTTGCGCAAAAAATCCATGATGACAGTGGAAAAACGTGCGAAATCTTCAAATTGTTTGACCAACGCCTGCCCCACTTTTGCTACTACGTAGAAGACCAAAGCCGCTGCTAAAGCACTGTATGTTGTTCCTACAGTTCACAAATGAACTTGTAGCGAATGAATTCGCCAGAAGACAATAGTAAATCAAGCGTGACACAAAGTTTGAATCCATCAAAAGGGTTTGGTGACAAGACGCCACTCCAGAAGGGAATATTACGACTAATATGTCCCGAGAATAAAAGAACTTATATAACACGGCCAATAATCTCATTTATTTGACTGTAGATCTCGATTACTGCACGAGTTCTGTGGGTCCGCAAGCTGCAACTGGGAACGCTGTTGCGTCGCCCGTCCAGGCGGACAGTGAAAAACAAACCACGTCTAGCTCTGGTGACGACAGGCGCGTTCAAGCTTCGGCGAGGCAACTCACGGTTATTGCTAGTAGCACATCCCCCAGTTTTCAACTTCTTTCTCCGTCAACCGAGATATTGACTGGAAAAAGTCCTAGACTTAATGCACCCACAGTTATACAGATCACTGGGAGAAGCAGCTTAAATCTCTCTGATAGTGACGCTGCTGTACAAGCAGGGCCAACTCCCTCTTACCAGGAGCACCTCTCTCCGTTTTTTGGAGTAAATGCAAATAGCAGCGGCAAATCCAAAAACCTGAACAAAGCTCTAAATCAACAGTAAGACCTGTACGGTGCTTACTAGAGAATGTTATTTCGGGTTTGTAATATAATTGTAAACCAAAAGTACTTCACAAGCGCCATGAATATGGCTTTAAGTAACACATTATAAAAAAAACACTTCGCTTGCAAAACTGCACAATTTGCTCCCGCTGCTATCAAGTAAATCTATTACTGTACTATGGGTCACGGTTACCATTCATGGTCAAATAGCTCCATGGTAACTCACTCTTTTACCCAAAATATGGGTGCTACAAGGAACCAAACCCCTAATATGTATCCCCGCGCAGGTACGCCCCCACCGCGTTGTGTTGCCAACTCAAATGTCAGCCAGACTAGTACTTTATTGGTGCACCCCCGATACTTCATCATCCGCAACCACCTGGACCCTTATTCCAGCACGTTCTGTGCGTACGACCCCAACTTGAGTACTGCACTTTCATATATACTCACTTGCGCAAGCCTGATAGGCTAGCTCTGGAAAATCTCCAACGTGCATCTACGAAAGGTTTAGTGGGTTATCCGTCTTCGTTGAACTACAGAGAACGCTGCCAGACGCTTAAACTTGATCCTCTTTGGCTATGGCGTCTTAAGCTAAACCTTGCGCTAATGTATAATCTAGTTTGTAGCAATAAATTTATTGTCAAACTCGCGATTCGCCTTCGACATAGCTCAAACTACAACATCAGGAACAAAGAGTTCACTTTGAAAACTCTTAAATCCCGTGGAAAACTCCATTCAAATTTTTCCTAGTGAAATATACCTACATTTAGAACAAACTCCCACATGCAATTAGAACCAGTAAGAATATACATCAATTCAATGGAAGCCTAGAAACTTTCCTGACATTAAAGAACGTCATGTTGATTCTCAAACTCTGCCTGCCTGAAGACGATATCTTTGAAAACGGACCTAATAACATCTGACCATCCGGTCTAATCTAATAGTAACGAGGGGTGAATCTATACCACAGGATGTAACGCCACACACCTCAAACTGATCAAAGTTATAAATTTAGCCATTTGATAAATTCCTCATTTTGAAACCTATCATTTCTCCAGCAGGATAGATCTTGTACACAGCTTTGTCGAAAAAGTGCAGCTGCATAACAAAAATACAGTCAACATATGGCACCTTAAACATCCCCGTTAGTAGTGACCAAACCATCCTGGTACGCTCTTACTCCATACTCAATGATTATCATCTCTGTATAGCTATCAACCACTACGCAATAGCTGTGCAAGTTAAAACAGTTTAGAGAATATATGTATAGCTTAACCTGTTCGCCTCATATGATCACATATAAATACGTGCCTCTTCCTATTCTACAGACCACCTGATAATCTTTCCGTGTTGCGAAACAACTTTCCATTCTACACAACGGCCGTACATACTAAATCGACATCGGAATTCGGCTGTAGTCATATACTAGGATAATCTGTGAATTGATCAATTTTCGCGTTATACGACAACAATTATTTGTTAAAAATATATATTTTATTAACTAGCAGAAAATTGCAAATTCTATATAAAAGGTTTAGCCAGAAAATGTCAGATTCCATCATTCGTCATACTTCACAAGACCATTCTACGTTCTTCTGCTTATCACGTAATCTTGCCTTCCATTCGTGATTCCACAATAAATTCTAACGCGAGACAACATTCCGCAACTTCCGGAAAAACCAAAATCTTGTACTGGTTGAGCAATTCGTGAAATTCCGTCGATTTGAAGAAATAACGTAGTCCAGTCTAAAAGATCGTCCATTTCTCCGGAAAAAATGGGACCAAGCTATATTCATTCATCTTCCCAAAACTTCCTACATATTTTTCCGAGGCCGTCTACATCAACTGATGGCGAAATTCATCGACTGTTCATTTTCTCCATCCTGAAAAATCCTTTTTCTGGCATGACTTTGAACATAAAGCCAACGTTAGCATTTTGAAGCAACAATTGATGTAACAACTTAACATTTTTATCGAATATTGAAAATCTTGAGAACTATTGTTTCAGAAGTAAGTGAGCCATCTGCCTCTTTATAATCTAGAGTGTTCCTTTTATTATTTTGCCCGTTCTATTATTCCATTTCCATAATTGGTGTCTTGTACAATTAGCAATTGTGTACGTTATGTAGTTCACGTTGAAATGTGTGTACTGATCACGATCATCTGAGTGTGTTTCTCACAAATGGGTTGAGAAATATACCATTATTATTATTATTTGGTTACGTATACACTTCTTTATAAACTCATACCATCGGACGATATTACCACACCGTTCACAGTCCATTTACAACAGAGCCCCACATATTGTCTAGGAAAGAAGGGCTCCATCTTGCCAACTCTGCACCCTCGAAGAAATATACTCGCAAACTTCTTCATTCTAAAGTACTCATATATTTGGAATAAAATTCCGAATGAAGCCAGAGTCAGTAAAAACATTTAGCGTATTGAAATGGGTTTGGACAGCTATCTTACGTTATCTAACACAGTGACTATCTTCAAACTCTGTGTACAACCTGGTGGCTTTTTTGAGTGTGATCCGGGAAACAGTTAGCCGTCAGATGCGTATAACGTAAATAACGATCCCCGCTGTCTAACTACCCTCGAAAACAGCCTGCTTGAAGCGGTTTGTTTCATCATTTAGTCACAATACCATTTAGCATGCCTACTAAACCGTTTACAACTCAAAATTATACTATTGATATGCGATTATTCATGTATACGCATTGCCCTGATTGCTAGGAAAGGTGGAATTGGCACTTATTGATAAATCCAGCAAACCCTATGAACACAAACGCTTTTTCCACTACGATTTCCGCTCTTCTATTCAAGCGGACAATCAGGTGTGATCGTATTGGAATCGGCGTTGTGTCCACAGCAAATGCCGTTTCCACTACGTTTATTCCGACCAATCACGAATGGAGGTTGTGCGGACCAATAGCAACGCAGCGCGACGCACGCTGAACTCCGCTATTCTTACTAAGATTTCCGCCGATTATTAGCGCAGTGCGTACCCTGATCGGACTTATATCCCCTCTACTCCTGTAACTAACCAACCGTTTAACCATGGCCTTTTCACAGGTTCCACCGAAGGGAGAACAAAGTGCGCAATACAGAGAATGAATATTTATTGAAATTAACTATTTGTACATGTACAAAATACGAAATGTTGTTGGCCATCCAGGTTGAGAGCGTCCGCTTCGTCTAGGTCCACGATCACTTTCTTCTCCTGCATAAGTAAGAATGCCACCATGTTACCGCAAGCTTACCATTTTGATGTCTTCACTATCTTGTGTGAACGATTGTAGAGTGGACCGTCTGTCCCGTGCGCAATTTAACCGCGCCTTACAGTATTCATCGAGCACGCTGTCAGTGGTGGTTGCGTATCTCTTCCTGTCGTGTACTTGTCCTGGTTACGGGAAGAAATGAAGGTGTATGGCAGGCCATACCTATTAAAAATGCCTTTGGTTGTGTGCATTTGAATGTAAACGTGTTGTGTGCAACTGAATAGATAATTTGTGAGGCAATTTTCCTTGTCGTTCCATCATAGTACGAACAAGAGCTGCAGCACTTGGGGCCCTGATACCCTAGAAATAATCAACCTGAAAGAAACTCAACGGGTTACTGATCTCACCACTCACTATAGCGGATTGGAACTCGCACTGCAACATTTTTCTATCAACTTCTTCCAACTGTGTTACTGAGGTTACCGAAACAGGCAAACACGGCGTCTTTTTATTCGCTAGTGGCGTTATTTCGGTAGTAATCCGTTCCGTGGTTGCCTATAATGAGTTAATTTGCACATTGATACCGTGGGCTACCTCTGAGGAATTGTATTAGGTGCAAAACACGCTGTTACCATTTAGAACATTCAGAAAAGATGAACGGATCTCTTGTAGATCTTTCTTGGTGACTTTTCCTTCAAAGCCATTCCCTATAAGTATTTGACTTCAAAGTGAAGTTTCCTCACCACTGTCGTTGTGGATGATGGTTCGTGCACCGTAAGTGATGCAGCCAATGGGACTTCCATGTTCCAATGTGGAGCTGCATGATGGAACTGAATAACTCATCGGACTTGGCTTACACTTCCTTCTTTGTGCACCGCCGTCCACTTCACTGTCATCGTCCGTGCACCTCGGTCGTTTACTGGTAATTGGTTAACAGATAGCAACAATCAACCTACATTGGACGTTTAGGGGGTAATCCCATGTTTATTGTGTCGTCGCTGGTAGGCAGGCTACCGGATGTGTACCGCACTTTCATTTCCCTGGCATGTTCAAAGTCAACTACAATGAAATATAGCTATGTTCGTTACATAGTAGCTTCACTTACTTGTGGTAACCAGTATGGTAACTGGTAACTTCGGATCGTCCGTATTCGGCTGCAAGTGTTTCCGTGCATATTTGTAATACTCAGCTCCAGGCAGCTGTGGAAAAACCGCTGTTTTTCCAGCAGCATCCAACCAGCTGCTGCTGATAACGGCAACATTTTCGTTGTCGTCGGCCTCAATTTTAACTACACAGTAACACTTTGGTTTATCCATATCTGAAAGTAGAACGGTTCTGGTTATTTTCAGATAACGTTGTTCAAGTCAGCGGAGTAAAAGTTCACAAGCTCGTCTTATTAGCTCATGTTTATTAGCGTTTTGTCAAACGTCTTCAAAAGCGGAATAACAAGTGAAATTGATGAAGAAGTGAAAAGGGCACATTTACAGATTACTTCTGAAAGAAATGGACGGTACACACGATCGTTGACTTGGTTTACCTGAAATATGAACAACATGGATGATGGGTTGTCATGCACCCAAAAGTCAGCATTAATCTCACTTGCTGTGATGAAAAATAGGAAGGTACATGTAAACCACAGTTGACCACACTGTCGTACAACACCATCAGTATAAAAACGCCTGATGAAGTAGTTTACTGGTCACAATGCTGTACTGAACGCAGCTAGTGCACATCAAACTTGCTCACTAAGACATAAACCAGCTGTATGGCGAACATATTTAAAAGCACAGCATACACAATTATTTCTACTTATTCATACTCCCATCTTTGCCTTCACGCAACTTTGTGTAGTGGTAATGGAGTAGTGCTTGAGAAGTCACGCCCAAAAACGGTGAACACAAACCTCAACTCACCTCCTTAATTAAAGCCTTGATGCATGCCAACAACCGGTGTATATATTGAATAGAAGCAGTTCGCGTCGACACATTCACCCACCCACGTTTGAATGCGTCATTCGGCTCCGGCCACAACTACGCCTATGGTCCAACGGATGCATCCCATCGACAAGCCTAGACATATCGATCAATCCCCACCACCCTACATCGCATGGTGAGACTACAACACCCTGATTCGTCATCTCGGTGACATCAAGCAGCAGCCGTGCGTAGGTGGTGACATGCAACTAATCACAAATCAGCGGCGTACTGACTCTGATTTCACGCATTTTTCCGCTTATTTTTCCGCCGATTGTGTTCACAGGGAAATGACTCTACAGGAGTTCTACTTAGAACACGCACACTTCATGAGTCCATAAAATGGGCGTGCCACAACAAAAACAAGTATACCGCATGAATCCTTGGCAAACAACTTCGCATATATACTGATCAACATAGTATATGTAATCACCGCATATTTTTCCATTTGGGGTGATGCCATGAATGTTTATTGTGCTGGAAATTTTTCTGCGACGGATGAACGCACCAAACATCGTCTCGAATAAACAGTTCGCGAGAATTTCAATTTTCGACGACTTTCAGCAGTCCATCGAATCCTGCGCTAGAGTCTGCTTAGTCGTTAGCTGGATTTTGGGAGTTACCGTTCTCCCTCGCCAAAGCCGTCTTCAACGTTTTCGGACACCAACTGTACCCCGTAATGACGAGGCACTCCAAAGATGCATCTGGAAGATCTTCCCAGAGTTACGTTGAATGATTTGGAAATCAAATCACGCTCACGTGTAGAAGGTAATTTAATGTAACATCCGATTTTTTAAATAAAACTGTGGAGCGAGCAAACTGTCTATTTTCCTGTTGCACCCGTCAAAGATTCATAAACCACAACCATTTCCTTCTTAACCCCGCCCGTTTTGGTACCAGGTTTCACGTTTGTTTTACGGTGAAATCATTCGTTGTGTAACGCTTGTAATTATCTGCAATGATCGCGCATGAACCAGCGTAATCCTCACACATGCGTTGAGAACTATTCATTATTATTATCAATTGCATGGAAAAGTATTTTGGTGAATGGTCGTTGAAGATTTTCTAACATAAGCATATCGGAAGTACCTAGATGGCAGTAGATGAATGTGTAACACTCGAGTTGAGGTTGAGTACACAGTTCGTAAAGTCTCTCAACCAGTAAACTGAACGTTTCCTCAAAACGGCCTTTTGTCCTTCTAGTTTTGGCTGGCCGAAAACACTCGATCGGAGAAATTGAAGGAGTTCGAACATCGTATTCTTAGATCCCTAACTAATTTGACGGTTTAGTGCTCGTCACACCAAGTCACATTTTCCCCAAGTACTCATTTATCAGACGCGAAAAACAAAAGACCGTTGAGAAAAGAGACCGAATCTTCATCCGACGAAATGTACAAATGGTCTCTGATAGCGCTATAAACGACACCAACAAGCGAATCAGCTAGAGAGGCTGGAGACTGGCAGTCGGCGATCGAGTGAACCGGGAGAATTTGACACGTGTGTCCTTCGGGTTCGCGTCATAGTCACATGACATGCAGACAGCTTACATCGTGCGAGCTTTCTTGATAGCCTAGGTGCAATATGCAACTATGAGTTTTGAAACTATTTTACACATTATACCGCGAGTAGGCCAGTGAAATCTCCAGGCTGCTACACGGCTCCCTCTAAAAGGGTAATGCGACAACAACCCTTTGATCCTTATAAGGACAACTGCAGCCAGCCACTCTTGGCCTGATCTAGTTCAAGACTCAACAGCTGATATCCAGTCAGCCTGCGATTGGTACGACAATCCCCCAGACGCCGCAGGTGGACAAGCACTGATGCTCACAGTTCCTAGCGCGCTCCCATTTGAGTATTCTACCTTAAGCATGCCGAAACAGCCGAAAAAAAACTGAATGTTCAAAGCGAGGCATCCGTGGAGCCTTCGAGGATGATCACGATCGATTATGCCACATCGCCATGCCAGCGCCGGATAAGACGTGCGACAGAAAATAAAACGGGATTAGCTGAGTATCAGTACAGAAATGAATGACGTACTCAACCAAATTACACAGCGAACATGAACACTCGGGCAAAATATATCCAGGGCAAACACAACTGTTTTTTTGTTTCAAAAACGACTTTTTCTCGTGTTTTCAGAATCAGTTTGCGATTTTTTACGCCTGGAAAAAAAGCGAGATTTGACAAGCGCTAGTCATTTATGATGCGCTTCGGCCGGTGCACCCTACGACCCTAACGCGCTACTGCGGGTGCTGGCGTCTTCGGCGAAGTTATGATGTCTGCTGGGAATGATGCGCTTGGGCGTGGCTGTTCCGAGAGAACTGCCGGCTTGGACGCGGGGTGTGGAAGAGCTTCGGAGACTTCCTCTGTCCTTTGGAAGTAGCAGGCTTCAACCAATTTATGATAACCGTGTCCCGAATACCTTGACGCTCGAGCACGTAGAAGCGATTCATTCGTTGAAGTTCTCTGAAAGGACTTCATTAAGGTCACTCGAGCAAGCAACGTGAACTAACTACGCGAGAAATCACGCATGCAGTCGTAGAGATCTTTGAGAACAAACACCTCGCGGCTTTGTTCTCGTGTGCCGTGGCGCGGATGTGGCGCATGTTCGAAGCAAACTGCTGGCGTGAGAAGCATCATATCGAAGTGCGTCGGTTGCGGATGAGAAGTAATATTCGGGAAGACGCAGTGGATGGAAACATAAACATCGGCCTTAAGGGCGGCGCGGATGCCAAGTAAAACCATTGGCAGGGCTTCTGTGCAACGGATTGCATCAAGCACGGCGGGGACTGCTTTCAGCGTTCGATCATAGAAGCGTTCGATCATACCGTTTACAGCCGGGTGGTATGCTGTAGTCCCAAGCGCAGAGGCCACTGTCGAATTGGGAACATGGTCGGCTGTAACCGTAGACGGGCAACCATGAGATGCTACTGAACACTCAACAAGTGCAAGCGCCACGGTCTCAAAACGAACGTCGGATATAGGGACGGCCTGTGACCACTAAGTGAAACGATCTACCATCGTGAAGAGATAGGTCATGCCACTGGAAGGTGGCGAAGGACCTACAATATCGATGTGGAAGTGTGCGAGTCGAGATGCATTCAAAGGGAATCGACCAATCGGGGCCGACACGTGGCGCTTAACCTCGGCTTGCCGACAAGCTAGGCAAGATTATGCCCACATGCGAAGATCCTTTTGCATACCAGGTCACACCTACCTATCGGAAATGAGCTTGGCCTTGGCCAGGGTGCCAGGATGGGCGATGTTATGTAGCGTATCGAACACGCGTCGTCGAAAAAGAATAGGAACTACTTGACGTGGATTTTCAGTAGAGATATCGCAAAAAATAGTGCCTGCAGACGCTGGCAAAGGTTGATCTGCCAGCCGTAAAGCTGAAAGTTGGCAGGGAGCGTAAAATTCATCTTCACAACATTGTGCAATGGCCATGGCGTTTAAGTCGATTGAGCCGTGACTAACTATTACCAACACACGGGATAACGCGACAGCCACAACGCCATCGCTGCCAAAAACGTAGCGTACATCAGGCGTAAACTGGGATACGGAGTCCGAACATCGAACTCCGCGGAGAGATTTTCATTTAGACCCACTTTGAAGGGCAAAAATGATGGTTTGTGGTCGGTGGGAATCACAGACTAGTTTCTCTCAAAGGTATGTAGGAAGTGGCGAACAGCCGAGTAAATCGCTAACAATTCACGACCGAACATGCTATATCCTGTTCCAGGCGGAAGTAAAAGTCTGGAAAAAAAGCAAGCGGTTTCCAGAGTCTATCGACGAATCATTGATGTACAGCGCCGACCGCGATGTCTGACGCGTGAACATCTACACGTACTTCCGCGGCTGAGTTGCAGTGGAAATTCGAATAAACCGAATGGTGTGCTGACGACTGTCTTGGCAACATCCTCGTCTGCAACCGGGATCTGGTGGTATGCGCGCACCAGATCAATTTTCAAGAACACACGGGTAGCATGAATGCCTGCCGTGATGTCCTGTATGTGTGGATTCGGGCACCTGTGGGTATTGTGGCGTTGTTGAACAAACAACAATCTCCACAAGTACGCCAATCGCCCGACGCTTTAGGGACCATGTGGAGCAAAGAAGCCAAAGGGCTACTACACCAGCGAACGATTCCCAGCTCGAACATATGCTCAAACTCAGCGAAGGTTGTTTCAAATTTGTCTGGCGTCAACCTGCGAGCTTTGGCGAACACCGGCATGCCTGTCGTAACTACGTGGTGCCTTGTGGAACCTCTGACGGCAGGCAGGAAAACAGTCGGAAACACACCGATTAGAAAACTGAAGGAGTTTGGTTTCATAGAGCTTCGATAAACGGGACTGGTTGAGACCTATTCGGTCAAAATCTCGGTAGCAGTAAGCTTTATCGTTTGGACGACTAGACGGTGTCGTCCGAAATCTATTAAAAGGTCGAAGTGCTGGAGAAATTCGATGCCAATAATCGCCATTTGGGCGTCGGCGACTGTGGAGATCCATCGGAAGGCCTACGAGGATCTAAGGTGTGCGGAAACGTTGACCAAACACTTTCACAGTAATTCCGTTGGCCGTGCGAAGATTTGAAGTGGGTGGTATGTTTAAGTCATTGGTCTCAGGTGGGATCACGCTGACCTCGACACCTGTGTCGATGAGATAGCGAATCCCCGACTCGTGCCCTTTGAAAAAGAAGAGGCGACCAGGCGGGCGAGTTTCGTCGTTAACCATGTAGATTTAGCTGCTCTGTTTGTTGACTGGATCAAAGGTACAAGGCTGTCGGCATCGTCGGGCCTTCCGATTAGCGTTCGGTGGCGACTGACGAGAATCATGCGACTCTGACTGGCTATTATGTCGTCGAATGGAGGTAGTCTAGCGTGACCCCGAAGGCTGCGTCGTTAAGGACTGTATTTGTCTAGTAAGGCTAACAACATGAACACTGAAAGTACAAATTGCACCTTAACTACTCAGGGGGAGTTGGGAAACAGCGGTACCGTATGTTTTCCCGCTCCGGCCAGCGACATCAGCCAAGGTTGAAAAGGGTGCTGATGGGTTTGCGCTAGGGATGTCCTCCATATCTTGAGGCAAACGCTGTGGCCACACCTCCTTATGTCCAGCCTCTTCTATGTGTGTCTTGCCTACTAACCGCTGCATATGACGAAGCAGATGCGATGATTTACGGTCACGAGCCCGGTCGCACCCACAAGCTGAGAAATACGCTGGTGTTCGGACAAGCCAACGCGCTTAATTACTGCAGATTTGAGTTGCTCGTAGGGCTTTGAGGAGTCTGGTAACATCAGAATATCGTTTAATCCGTCAGTGACGTCGAAGCGCAAATATGGATTCTAATTGAGCAAACCACAATTTAAGATTTTCCTCTCCAAAATGTGCAAACGGTATGACAAGTGCACAGAATACGGATTTCAGCCTACATTGTAGTGGGATGGATAGTGAATAGATTTTTTCAAAAAACATCCATCATCATCACACAGAACAATATAAAAGCGGTGCACGCTAATGTATAACTTCCAAACAACTATCAACGAAAAGAAATTCTCCACAGGAAGAGAGAGGAGGGAAAAGAAGGGGACCGGAAAAAACGTAACTAGTGCAAAAAACTAGGTCTATGTTCAAACGTTAAACACCAAGGTGCCCACACCATGCGAACAACACTCGGACGTCAAATTAAAGTAAGACGTCATCAACAGGATACCTTCCTTACGGCTTTCACTGCCTCGCGTCATTAAATACACTCACTTCACAGTCAACTCGGACAAACAACGACAACATTCACGCCACTGAGCTCGATTAGCCGCAATCTCACCTAAAGTCTCAAGCCACCGACTCTGTGAGTCGCGAATGTCCCAGCCGGGTAGACGAACTCGATCTACAGTGACCAACCCCTTGGTGAACGACTTCATTTCCCCACGCCAGGCTATCATCTGTCCACCTCGCAACTTACACCAGTCGGTCGCAGTGTCAACAAACAGTGCTCGGTGTGGAAGTCGACCATGTGGCATCCTTAATACATGACCTAACCATCTAAGCCTCTGCAAACGCAGAGATTGAACAGAAGAACTTGTTCGACAATCACTACCGAACACCCGCTTTCTAACCCCTTCGTTACCTACACGCTGGTGGCACCCGATACGACAGACTGAACGCAGACATCGGGGATCGAATACTTGAAGACGGTTCACGTCGTCTACTCTGACTGAGCGGCCAGGTTTCGCTG
>QNGE01003104.1:75818-93662 GCA_008508345.1 Paragonimus westermani
GGTCAGCAGTAGCATGTTTTCGCCTATCCACCCTGCGGTATGCAGCAGATAGGGCGACCCGGTTTATACTGCGAGACGGCCGATGCAGTATGGAATCGTTTGTGTTGTAAGTAGTCATGGTTGTCTGTGGGCTGAGATGCTGCCAGGACGCCCAGACCTAGGGAGAATGATTAGGGTTCTCAACCGAAGTCTCAAAAGCCTGTACCGCAAAGCAGTGGGTGGGTGGTGGTGTACCAGAAATGGTACGTTTCTCTGGAAGAGATGAATATATGAACTATACATAATAAATGGTAACTTACATTTGTACAAAAGATATACCTGCGGAAATGAAAATCTACCTGAACGGGCTTACCTGTTTTTTTCGGGCTCAAAAATTTAGTGCTGGCCATCCTATGTCGCATTTTCCCCAGGTACGCAATTATCAGACGCGAAAAACAAAAGACCGTTGAGAAAAGAGACCGAATCTTCATCCGACGAAATGTACAAATGGTCTCTGATAGCGCTATAAACGACACCAACAAGCGAATCAGCTAGAGAGGCTGGAGACTGGCAGTCGGCGATCGAGTGAACCGGGAGAATTTGACACGTGTGTCCTTCGGGTTCGCGTCACAGTCACATGACATGCAGACAGCTCACATCATGCGAGCTTTCTTGATAGCCTAGGTGCAATATGCAACTATGGGTTTTGAAACTATTCTAAACATTATGCCGCAGATTGGTCCGTGGAATCTTCAGGCCGCTGCAACAGTATGGGCACTTGGTAACCGTGAGCAATCCTGTCCGGTTTTCTCATAGAGAACTTCATCAGCCATGTTTTGCACCAAAGCTTTAATGTTGCTATTACCTGTTGTGTATTCTGCATACGGAAAGGCGTGCTACTGTGCTGGCGCAATATGTGAACGGTTTCGATATCGGCAGCAAACGGAATAGACTAGCCTTGTTTAGTTATATCACATACGTCATTTGTATACGTAGAGGAAAGCAGTGGTCCCAGGACGCTTGACTGAATCACCGCACTAGTCACTGGTTTTTGTGTTGGGTAGTGCTACCTTATTTTGGCTTTTCGATTGCGGTCTTCAAGTTATGGCGAAATTCAACTACACAAGGTGTCTCGTGCACCGGATGATGCTATTTTTGACAAAAGACGTTTTGGAGGCTCACAACAGAAAGCCTTCTCTATGTCTGAATGCATAAAAATTGCTGCATTTTCTGCGTCGACAGATTTTGATGCGTGGTTTAGGAATTTAAACTGACATGTCATACAAGAGCGCTTATTAAGGAAACCTATCCGTGGAAGACTAGTAATGTTCTGTGACCTCATGAACCCAAAAATCAGCACTTTCATTACAGTTTCAAACGTTTCTGAACAGACCAGTATGTGGCTGACAGGACGGTATTTGCTAGCGTGCTGCCTTGAATCACTTCTTTGGCAGGGCGAGATAGTGAAAGTCTCTAAATTAGGAGGGCGGTTGCTGGATAAAGGTGGTAAAATTGAAAATTAAGTAAAATTGTGGGTATGTCCTTGCCTGCTTACTTGATGGCCACTGGGAAGATACCACCATATTCTAGATGGACTGAGGTTATAACGGTGGTTAGCTGTGAGCGAATACTTCAAAATCAATCGGAACATCGCATAGAACTCTGTTTGCTTTCTATGAAGTATTAACAATTTATATGGTGTTATTTACGCTCAACAAAGCAATGAATTGTGAGTTGAAAGTTTCACACGTTTCAACAAGATCATTAGCAGTCGTTTCGGCTTTGACAATAAAAACTTGTACGGCGTGGTCTCTGATGGAATTTCGCTGTCCAATCAGCTGCAACAGTTCCATGCACCTCTGCTCGCTATAGAACGCTGATGAAATTATCGATTCTGCTTTGTGCATTTAGGGAAAAACCGTCTCTTGACAACTGTACGAGCCATCGTTCATCCCAGTTAGACCACGTACCTTCTCAACTGTGCTGCTGGAATCTCTGAGAGGAAAAAACTGCTGTAACTTTGTGTGGCAGCGAGTATCCAGAAGCTCTCTGGATATAGCCGACGTGGCCAATGGGAACAGAAGGACGCGTGTAGTAGTAGTAGTAGTAGGAGTAGTAGCAGTAGTAGTATGACATTTCGCATCGTGCTCAAATATCTCACTACGCAGGTAAGGTTGAGTTATCAACGGAGAATGTTCCAACCGTCCTGTAGATGACAGCATTGCTGGAAGAGCCCATTGGATGTCGATTAACGCACCCGTTGAGATTACGACATCAACTTTGCATGACGCAATACTGGCTACCAGTCTGAGTTTCTTGTTATCAACAGAGCGATTACAGGGTTCCAGAAGCTCGACATCTCTGATAAAGGATGGTCCAGAAACGGTGGGTTAATCACACGACTCACCTAATTCAGCTGATTTTAACAGACCATGTAACAACCCAGCCTGTAAAGTCTGAATGTGGTTTGTCACTGTTTTTTGAGAATGCTGCCAGGGGTCCTGAAAGAAGCACGGTCTGGCATGTCTTGTAAATGTTTTACGAAGTCGAAAAATTGATAGGACGAGGTGTGAAAATTTTATTTTGGCAAACTTCATTGATCGGTCTGTAGAGACGGTCATAAACTCTTCAAGCCATTGCTGGGATTCGCGTTCGCAATAATGAGATGGTTTTGTTCAACACTGCGCCCTGATTCAACGATAGGATTGGCAGTGCCGTCAAGGATTTCTGGCGTTTTCAAAATGAAAACGCTACAGTGCTGTCCAAGTGTGAGAAGGTTCTAAAATTATATGGCTGTCTAACCAGCCAAGCAACAGAAACTTAGCGAGTGCCGCAAGTTTAGAAAAAGATGACGATGACATGCATTTAAAAGTATACGTTCGAATAATAAGAAATACGTACTGATAACCTCGAGTGACTCGAAAGGTTCAATGTTCGGAAATAAAGAAGTCGACCTACTCTTGAGTTTATATTGTACTCAAAACGTTCTCTGTAAGAAGTGGAAGTAAATCCTCAGAGTGGTTGCAGCAAGTATTTCTTGGCCATGAAACGAGAACCCTTATTCATAGATGTATTGAAGAAAATGTATTGATGAAATCACACTGTCATTGGCCAATCTCACTGACACATGGGATGCGACAAACCGCAATCTGCTAAGCGCAATATATAACGAAGAACGTGATGGATACCAGAGGGTGTAACACTGGAGGTGTCCGTTCCGTCCTGATGTGGCACCATAAGGCGGCGCCCGGAATGGCACCCGCTGGGTCCTCCTTTGTGTGGCAGTCTAGGCAAACATTGCACCGAGTTAGTTTTCGTCAAATGATCTCACCACATCCAATACATGTCTAGTTGGGTATTTTGATTAACTGCACCTAACTCACGCTCCGGTTGCAGTAATATTTCTTCACACAAGAGGTACTCTAACTGTCCCAGTCACACTTGAGACTGGATTTGAACGTGCTTCTGGTTAACAAGATAGCAGATTTCTACCCTGACAACTTTGTGTGTTAAGTGCAGGTGAATGTAAAATTCGCGGAGATGTAGAGTGAAACACCGCGGTTGTGGTTCAAACAGAAGAGTGAAACTAATTTTATTCCATAACTCAACATTGAAGCTCCTCATACTTGCTTTCCGGAAGGCAAACGTTCTAGTTGAGTGCAGGAACATTGATTTCGCATCTGTAGACGGTTGAAGAAAATACAAGAAGTAAGAATATACCGACCAGCCTGCCTTATACCGGTTATTTTAAAAATTGCGGGAAGAGTTAAAAAACAGGTTGGTACAGCATCGCATTGGGAAATTCACATTCTCATATCTTGTCTCATCAATCTAGCATGCCTACCGGATGCGGTAACTAAGAGATCGGATGAGGGTATGCAAGCGTGTTTCAGCCACTTGGGTTTCATGACAACATTCGGTGCAACAAACCACTGATTATTAGTCTCCAAACGTTAAACGGCTGGTCTTTTGCTAAGACTAATAACAGGGTTAAAGCATTTTCCGGCCGACCTCTGGACAGCTAGGAAATGATCGTGAATGGTAAGGTTGTCAGCGGAATAACTGAAGGATCGTTGCTCCGTTCATGACTATTTCTGTGACTGTCTACTTTCTGGGATGAAATCTGGGGCGCTTCTGTCACATCTCTACTGAAGATGTGTGGTTGTAGGGGTTATCACAGCACGCGCATGCAGGAATGCCTGGATACTGCTCAAAGATGGTCGGATAAGTAACAGCTTTTCTGGAATGTAGGAAATTTCAATCATCCACTTGTTGAAAATCGGCCAGAGTTTGCCAGGTTCCACAGTTAAAAAGGATAGCAGAAAGCATGTGAAGCGTACATGTAACCAAGGACCTGGAACTGCTCATAGAAAGAGGGATTCAAGTCCCCGTGCGACGTGTGGAGGAGGTCGCTGAAGGTTTCTAAAATGTTGGCTGCGAAGAAAGGGGGGCCACCGTTGCTGTTTCATAAAATGTGTTCTAGGCAAATCATGGAGAATATGCTGAAACTTAGAGCTTATATACTGCAAAAGGTACCAAAGTGCATGGGAAAGTTAATAAGCGTTTTTAGTGCGGAGGAGATGGCGGGATAATCCGCACGGAGGCGACACTCATATGACGCAGTTCCTCGCCAATTAAAAGGAGTTGACGGGTCAGTGTGGGCCATGGAAACTGTTAGGAGTAATTATGCAACTTATTTTAGATAGCGTTTGCAAATATTAAGCTATATTTATTGCAAGGTCATACAGTGTTAGTAGAAACACAACGCTGACGTCACGGGAAGTTAAAGATTTTGGAGGCGCATTGTGAAACACAACCTCAAAACTGTCGGATTTGCGGTTTTTCGTTCTCTCCTATCAAATTTCCGTGAAAGGTCTCCAATACGTTCTTTGCCAATGAATTGCTTTTGAATGTATTAGTGGGCAAATCCAATGGTGGTATATGTGGACATGCCCATGAGATAATCGTGCAAAACGACTAAATTTTTATTTTAGAGGATTTCTTTTAAAATTGATTATATTGTTTGGGAGACTTTCTGATTGTTGTGTGCGGATACAAAAGTGGAATTCAGTGCAATCGGCAAACTTGAAGTTTCCGCAACTTCTCCGTTCGCAAGTTTGGTCTTTATTTTTGGGGAAATCTGGTTTTATTGCATACAGTCTGCCGGCCAATTTCCATGCTGGTGGGTCCCACCATAGTTTGAGGGTTCGAATAAGAATGCTCGATCTTCCTCCTCTTGCTCAAAAGACAGTTATATGCGGTGCGATGAAATCCTTCAAAATTCTTAAATATCACTGGAACCAGAGCGAAGCTGGGTCAGACTATACACCGATTGTCACTTCCGAGTATACGTTCTTCCGAAAAACGTTGAGTGACGTACGTATAACCAACGACCTCAAAAATCAGAATCAAATCAAGTCGCTAGGAACGTGATATTATTGACATGAATAATATCGCCAGTTACAAGAAACAAGTTTCACTTCGTTTGCGTTCGTGGGATAAGGTATAATGCTTAGCTGTGATAGGTTGTCAAGTGTCCAGAGGGCACGACAAGTGCAGGCAAAAGGACCGGCAAGCAATGATGAACCGATCAAATGCGATCAGATCGGTCTGATATTTGTCCAAATGCCCGGCCTTCGGGCGGGCAGGTTAGTCGTTACCAGTTTCATGGCGGATCGTAGGAAGGCCGTATTCACAGGTTAAGGGGGATGATAGTGACAGATAACAATAGGCGTGTGGGCAGGTGGGTGAGATTCAATGGCTGGAGAAGCGGACTGGAGGAATCAGTACTTTCGGGCATGGGTTGTGAAAATAACGATAATAACCGTGTAGTTGGACGTGGTCACGAGGATGGGCAAGGCAGGGTCAGTCAAAGAGAATTTTGACCTCCAAAAGTAGTCTACACGGAGGTTGCGAGCTGTACAGGACGCGTGTCGCCACACCAGTTTGTGCGAATTCCTCGGTTTTTCGGATAGCCACAGGTTGGAATGTACTTTTACGCAGAGCAATATGACATCATAATCGGAAACAGTCTAAGTGAAGGCTGGGTAAGTGTTGATTATATATCCTGTATGATTTACTATGAGAAGGTCGTTTATTCTGGCTGCCTGCCTAATGCTGTTCTTCTGTAGATTCAACTTTTCTTGCCTACTTACCATCAGCGATGTCTTATCTCACTTTATACTCACTTCGTTTGCATAGGTAATCTTGATGTCCAAGAGCGTGGTTCCTTGGGAGCAAATTCACGCCGACTATGCACTTTGCTGACGTTTCACGCCTTTTTAATACGACGACAAAGTCACAAGTGTCGGTGATATCTAGGAGGCTGAATTTTTATGGTACCTCAAACAACTAGGCCATGCATTCGATAGCCATCTCGTTGTCACCGCATAAGGTATTGATCTGGTAAACCTAGTGGTTCTTCGAACCTCGCTTAGTCTGCTCATAACGTCCGTCGAAAAAGCAGTCGCACCTCTAATGCGGCGGGCGTTTGTAAGTTTAAAGCACGCTGAAAAACCGAGTGGAATCAAAAAACCAAAACGGTCGTAAGGGCGAGTTTCTTAGTAATAAGGTGCTGAGGTACGAGAGAACTTCTACAAACCAAATGGAAGGTATAGAATACTTAGATATTGGATCCGTCAAATATGAAATTACCGAGATTAGTGGCTCATGTGATTAAAATCAAATGCAAAAGTCTCCTAATGCCAGAGCGATAAGACGCGAAATGAAGCTGGGGTACACAAAAACTTGCTCAGCAGTGGGAAGCAAGAAAGAAACACCACGGGAGCACAAGCTCCCACAAGTAAGCGATATCAAAGCTTGGTACTACACCACGGTCAAAGTTTGTGGGATGAAGGATTAGTAGCGCGCGTAGTTCCAATATTTGTGTCAGTCTTTTGAAAGAAGGCCCGCAACGTCCGACAGGAAGACTTTGGATGTAAGAAGAAATTTCGAAAAGGGAGTAGAACAAAATAGGGAGCGCGGTCACCGACGTTCCAGAAAACACAATAACCGTCAGGAAGTCAATACACTCGAGTATTTTAACACAGAGTGTCCTCAGAAACTCAGTGGTGCAGGGAACCTGACACGTTCAGCTTAGAGATGCCCCGTCCGGGGAAGGGAACTTAAAAGGCTAAACAATGTCATTCATTCAGTTTGTCCCGATAGGCCACTCTGTGTCACAGCGCTGAACTCATTTTTTTCTTTGATGTTTTTTCTAAGCGGATAGAACATATGTTTTTCAGCAGGTTAAGACAGTTAGTCGCCCTCCAAAAATGAGCAAGTGGGTGAGCCAAAATCGGTGGACAGGCGTCGGGTTGGGCTGTCAATAAACACCTAGTTAATGATGTCGAAATCGCAGTCACTTAGAGCAGACCTCAAAGAAACTCCGCAGAATAAGCCGGGTCCAATCAAACCTCTGTCCACATTACAGTCCTCTTCCTAGATATTGTAACTCATGCTATTTCTCTTAATCAGCAAATTCTCTTCTTATGAAAGCAAGAGAAGAAGCAATGTTCAGTTTGATACATGCTAGTTGTCTGCTTATTCAATAAGTTACTGGAAATCCAACAGTTGATTTATGACACCTGACCTCACATCTTTATATTCACGGAGACCTGTCTAACCTGTGATAAGTGGACATGAACTGTGCGTTTCCATGACATGAGTTCATCGACCCGACCTCGTTCGATGGAGAATGGAGTGGCCTGTGATCAAATGCAATAAAAGTTTCCTGATACCGAAGGCTATGAAGTCTTCATCGGCAGTTTTATCGCTCCTTAGCATGCATCAGGTTGTCATGTTCCACTCCCACAGAATGCCGTTTAATTTGACTGGCCAGTTGCTAGCGGACGAGTGCCGGTCAACCACCTAGAAAATAGGCGTGAACTTAGTTTCTCTCATGCACTCGGAGGAATGGTAGTACAGGGTGTTCGCTCTAACAACTTTCAAGGGAGTTCGGCCGGACTACTGGTTGCCACTCTGAGAATCCTGGGGCTAACCTTTTCTGGAACAATTGCATTTTTATAAATTTCCATTCAGTCATAGGTCCTCAAAGCTTTACAAAGATAAGTCGACGACAAAGAGCGTTTGCCGAAAACTCTGCACTGGTAGGTTGGAGCGCCATTTCAGGGTAGCAACGTAGAAGACTACCTGGTGTTATTCTCTGAATAATCCAACAACGACTAAGGGGCATGGGGGAGTGTTTTCCTCAGAAACCGCGAAAAGAGGGCTAGGGGCTTATTCTTTCTCAGTCGACGTGTATGTTCACACAAGAAGGTTTTCCAGGAGGATTGGTGTGTTCAGGGGTTTTATCCCCTAGNGAAGGTTTTCCAGGAGGATTGGTGTGTTCAGGGGTTTTATCCCCTAGTTTATGCTCTGTGGATAAACAACAGCAGTGGTCGAGGAGAGGATTAATGTTACGTGGACTAGCTAGGCAGGAAGAAGGTGAATAATCAGTGCGGCAAAAATAACTTGTCCGTCCTCTGTGGTGCATTCCACATCACATGATGGGTCTGGTCCACAAAATACTTCTAAGGAGGGAGTGAACTGGGGTGATTCTTCGGGTCGTTGTAATCAGTCAGATCAAATTTTCAGTTGTTAGAATGTTTGTCGCCTTTCGTGGCCATTGAGAGATGTGATCAAGTTTGTCCAGCTTACTTCCAGTTCATCACCGTGAGACCGTGGTATGGTGGATTTTTTCCGCCGTCAAATTACTGAAAGCATTTTTCCATGTTGGGCATGTGAAACAGATGGAGTCGATGGTGGCAGGAAAATCGGGTTCATGCGCTACTCACACATGTGGTGTGTGGGAGCAGGTTTCCTTTCATACCCGGGAGAAGACAATTTGAAGGACTTAATAATACGCTGAGTGACCTTGAAGCCGAATTTTCCCATTGGTTGACTAAGCAGTACGTCATAGCAGGTTTATGTGTAATATATAAGTGTGATATATATATGTACACCATATATACATATAAGAAATACTTAAGTGTACGGGGAAATATCTGCGAACATGTGAAAGCATGTTTTGACTTATATGTAGTTGTTCTATGTTAAAAATGTGTACACGTAAATATATCTACATATATATATACATATATATAATTAAATAAGCGTCTATATGGGTATATGCATACATATATATATGTACAAACCCTGATAAACGTACACATATATGTCTGTATAGGGAACTATATAAATATACATATTTATAGGTATATTTGTTGACATATGTACATGTGTGCAGATATATTTATGTATGTATATATGTCTGTATATACGTATATATATACATATCCTGACCTTTCCTGCTACATTGGCGTGGTGGTCAGGCTTTCGTGCTATTTCGATCCGGAGGGTTGTGCTGGCTGTGGCTCCCGTCCTTACATGTTCAACCTTGTCAGATTGGCCAGAGGGGAGCAGCCAGACAAAAAGCAGCCGCGTGAGTGTCTGTGGTCTTCTATCCATTCTTTTCTTTGGCTTTGTTGGTGTGTTGTATGATGAATGGTCTGCCTGGCTCTTCACAGTTCAATGAGAATTTTGTTTTTCAACCCTATCTTCCTTGGGATGCACTTACCTGCACTTTTATAATGCAATGCATCTTGTATTACACTTCACAAATCTTTCTTCTCAGTGTAGGTCTCGTCATTGCAGCTTCTCTCTGTTTATTTTCCGAGAGATAAGAGTTTCCCTTCCTTATTAGCCAATCAAGTGGCTAACCAGCATTGGTCGCCTGGACACAAAGGCTCCACTAGCACACGTCCCGATCTTATTCCTCGGGGTTTAAACTGGATATGTGGTGTGTTGGTGGGACTGCAATTGGTGAAACGCAAGCCGATTGCAGTGATGGCTAAGCACCGGCGTCCTTTGGATTCGGTCACTGTGACAGGCTAATCCGAATCGGATGCCGCCAACCAATATGCACATATATGTATATAAATATATGTAGATATGTATGTGTACATATCTACGTTTAGTTTATATACATGTATGTGTACATGAGGTTATAATATCATATATGCATACATATATATATATAAACATGTGCATATATGAACACATGTATATAAATATATATATACCGTTGCGGAAATATACACAAAGATATGTAAATACATAAGTTGTAGTGTTAGTTCCGGAATTCGTACGCCCAGAGTTTCCCCAACCTTATGCTATTGTGAATCGGAAGTCGCAGGGAGAAAACGATGAATCTGCAAACAAACGTTACTTATTGAGTTACTCACCGTTCACAACAGACTGCAACGTAACAATCAAGGGGTGCTAGGGAGCTGAACGTAAGAGCACCTTGAGCACAACCGCACAGCAGCCGGCAGGGTGGAAGAGTGCGTCGACGGAAAATTCCAGTCGACCTTCCGAATTCAAACAAGCGTAAGACTGGTTAAGCGGCGTTCCTAACGGTGATGGCTCAACATTGTTATCCTAGTGAATGTAACCCACAGCAGTGGAGATGATTTGAATTCATTATACAGCTACGAGCAAAACCGCGATACTTATACCGGCCGACTAACTTTGATGCTTGTGGTTTGTTGTATTTTTACATTCACAAAGTAATGTGAACCGGCGCAGTGGTACTGGCAAGGCAACTCTCACGTCGCGCGGAGTTTAGAATTTTGGGGACGTCGAAGGTGATCTCACTACGATGTACATATATTTGTGCATTGTTATTTGCACATAAACAGATATATATGTAGTTACAGACGTTTATAATCGTATACATACGTATACATGTAGTTATATATACATATATATATATATGAACATATGTATACTCATGTACATATATATGTATATATATATAGATGAACGTACACATTTGTATACGCTTATCACGGCTTATACGTAGTTCTATGTTCATATGCATATGCATATATACACACATATACACGTGTACATATATAGGTTGCCACTAAAATTAGACTTGCTGGCCCTCATCGTCTGTCCACAGAATATCGTATTGCCAGTCGGCTATGGACCCAGGGGCTTTCACTGAAATAAGACTCAGTGGCTCTTGTCATCTGCCGTCAGTGAACAATCATACGCATGTTAAAAATATGTGAGCAGGGCACGGGATGAAAATCCAGTAGTAAAAGTCCCTGAGAAGGACAGTGGGCCCGTTTCCGTGGTTCACATTAGTTAATAAATTGTCTCGCAGTCCAGGCAAGTGAAGTCGACGTCGGATTGGTGGTATTTTAGCCTTCTCAATGCAATATGCCCCACTACGATAATGAACTACCTAAGAGACCTTGCGACCGTAATCGGCGAATCTAAAAGTTACTGTCATAATAGTTGTGCCAATATATTACCGTTTGGCAGCTACCGTCCGACGAATACAGTGTACACATTTGTACACGGCACTTCCGTACTTGCAGCCTGGCGGCACTTGCTGCCGTTTGCTAGCTATTTATGAAGAAACTGCTACAGGTTTCCCGTTGAAATCTGTTCAGATCCTCATGGTACTCTCGGAAGTTGCAATACATCTCCATCAATATTCTCCAGAGTACGTCCTCGTTGTTCATCGCCATGCTGATTCGTCGTACAAAAATGATTTACGTGTGGTGGACCATTTAAACACAAACTAGGTGCGAGAAAGTTAGGTTCCGTGAAATGCGCAGTTTTCACGCATTTGATTTGGGATTTGCACTTGTACCACTTCACTGAAAGTTGCCGTACCATTCGGTCAACAAGATACTTTCGCGGGAGGAGTAAAATTGGATGACTCTTCGGGTCTTTGTAACCGGCCCGATCGAATGTTCCTCGGCGACTTGTACACGGGTTCGAGGCTAGGGGCCCAATCTACCCGGATCCAGTCAGTTTGTTCGTTTCGATGTCCGGCGGTTTTCTGTTGACCTGGAAGGCCGTCACTGAAAACGGTATGTAGCAGTGCTCTTGGAGGTTACAGAAAGTACCAAGAACAGAGTAAAATAACAATCTAGCAAAACAGGATAAGTTATTAATTCAACGGTTTATTAAGTAGGTGAGAATCCAATAACACTATGAGACGATCTTCAGAAGAGCAGCTAATAATCTCTAGTGGTAGGTCGTTCCAGTAGTTGATGACCCTATAAGAGAAGAACTGTTGTCTTAGGAAGGTCCGAGGTCGTAGCTTATAGAGCTTCTCATCGTGGCCTCTTCGACTGTCATCACTTACTAGGGTGAAGAGTTGTTGCACGAGTCCTGTGCTAAAGAAAATGTGTTTTAACAGATCAAAGAGAGGCACTGCTAAATCGAGGGCCGCTTCTTTGAGGATCCGGGGATGGATCGCGTCTGGTCCCGTGGCACTATAAGGATTGATCTTAAGCAAGAGGTCCTGAACGTCAGACACAGAAAAGTCAGCTGTCAGGATGGGATGTTGGAAGTGCCTCTGCGGGAGAATTGGGTGCCAGTTTGGCAGATCCACATTGTAGACTGACGAGTAGTATTCTATGAACACCTCGGCAACCACTTGGGGGTTGGATGAGGTTCCCCCATCGGGAAGCCGCAGAGAAAGCGCTGAGGGCTTAGTTTTTCTCTGGCGTCGTATACACTTGAAAAGAAAATTCTTATTCTCGTGAGCTATTTGTAGGATTTTCGACTGTGCGTGTTGGGTGTGTTGCCGGGTTTCCCGCTTGCACCTGTTTCGTACAGAGCGAAAGGCCTCTAGATCCTCTGGCCTATCCGTTAGCTTCTGTTTAGAGAATAGACGAGAACGTAATTCAAGAAGGCGGCGTATGTTCCGCGGAAGCGGTGCACGAGAGGAGAACTTCAATAGTTTTCGAGGAACAAATGCCTCATCGGCTTCGTGAATGGCAGCTTTAAAGGAAAGGTAGTTCAAGTTCACTGAGTCGGATGTGAGGCTGAGTGTGCTTAAGAACGTCCTTAGTGCGTTAAAGTCTGCGTTTTGGAAGTTTCGGAATGAAGTCTTTGTTACAGCGTTTTGGAGCCAGTAACAGATAAAGTCAAAGTTTAGTAGCATATGGTCACTATGCCCTAGCGGCGGTTTGATGACCACCCTATCTACCAGGTGAGCCTCGTTCGTAATGACCAGATCGAGCAAGGAGGGTGTCTGTCCTGGACGGTGCCTTGTAGGTAGATCGACATGCTGTGTCCAGGCTTTCTCATGGATCAACATTGCCAAGGACTTCGAGAACCCGCAGCCACAGTCCTCATGAGAAGCCGCCATAGAGTTGAGTTTGGGTGCGTTGAAGTCACACATAATAAGAAGATGGGAGAAACGCTGGGCAGACGTGAGTCTGTCTAAGGTAGCAAGGATGGCTTCGTCGTCGGATGCACTGCATGACGGCGAACGGTACATAACACCAGTAAGAAGCGTGTCACGTTTGCGAAGTTGGAGTTTAATCCAGAGCGTGTCGCACTCCTCTGGGAAGGTAAATTCCCCTACGACAGCTGACATTGGGAGCTTCTGGCTCAGGAAAACGGCGCAGCCTCCCATGCGTCCACGGGAGGAGTCCGTCCGGTGAAAAGAGTAACCAGGGACATGCAGTTCATTATCACTGATATCCGCGGAAAGCCAGGTCTCTGTTAGTGCAAGAATGTGAGAGCTAGTGTCGTGGACCAGCTGTCTGATTTCTGGTGGTTTGTTCAGAGGGCTCAGACTGTTGGAGTACACGCACTTTAAGGCTACTTCTTCGTTTGGCTGGGTGCAAAAAGAGACAGAAGCGCACGAGGGAAAGCTTGGGAAAGTAGCCTCAGTAGTGAGGGGGTTTGTGTAACTGGCGGCGTAGTTCTGTGAGCCCTCTTGGGTGGTGGTGGCCATTTCATCACAGCCTGGGCATAAGTGAGCGTCTCTGTGGGACGCTTCGTCCGCTTCTCTTGGCCCAAGGTCGATGAATTTCGAACCGCTCTTGCTTTCGGAGCTTCTGGAGAGTGATTTGCGGTTTTTCACCCTCGAAAATTTGGATAAAGTTGTGGTTGAGAAGAGAGTATAGGACGAAATGGCCCGATGCAGCCGGGGAGAGAGCCGCCGGAATGAGACATGTTTGGGCCATTTTTGACACAGGAGGGGTTCCAGCAGACTCACTTGGCTGTAAAGCTTAGGAGTGAAATATATTTCAGTGGCAGTTTTTTACGTGAGATGATTGGGGGTCTAGAAGATTGATGGCCCTTATCAACTTTGGGATCTGTTTTACCGGCCCCCTGCATATCCACAGGCGCTTGACTTTCCAATGAGATAGGGGTAGTGGCCTCTGAAGTGTGTGCTTGAGGTAGTGCGTCCGAGGGCACCGGTCCCCTCTTGACATCAGGGATGAGGACCTCAACGCTAGACTGGAGTTGGGGTCAGCCTTGATGCATAACCTTGTTCGAGCAAGCTGAGAGCGCTTCTGCCGCTCCTGCAGTGAGCGATCTAGAGAGACTCCTCTGAGGTTAACGTCCTTTTTCTTTGGTTCAACCGCTTTTTCCAGTACTTTCTCCGTGCTAATCTTAGCGGGTAACGTCACAAGGAGTCCCAGTGACTTTTTGGTAGCTTTGGAGCGAAGTCTGCTGGCGGAAACCATTTTTTTGTCGCCTTTCATGACCACTGAGAGATGTGGTCAGGTGTGTCTAGCTCACTTTCCGCTAATCACTGTGAGACTGTGGTATGGTGAATGTTTTCCGCCCTCAAAATAATTGAAAACATTTTTCCCGGTTGGGCGTGCGAAACGGATAGAGTCGACGGTGGCGGGAAAATCGCGTTAATGCGCTACTTAAATATGTGGTGCATTCGGGTGTTTTCATTTAGTCAGATAGATGCTGGGGACGGTGGGAGGTTATTGGGCCTGGGGAAAATTCTCGAGAAGGTGCGATTTTTCTGCGTGCAAGTAGCCAGGATGTTTGGCGAGTGTCACCTTTTTCGGGCATGGTTCCATGATACACAACTTCCGATAGTCGCGACTAAAATACATTGTCGGATCACCACCCAGCTTGTGTTGTTCAAGAAAATCCGTGTATCAGATCATCCTCTTTGATGGGGAATGGTATCCATGTGTTGGCAAACAGGTTGTGGTCGTATACGACTGGGATACCTACTTGAGCTCACACATAATACCATACTATCCCTTTGGGTAGACATTTCCAACAGGTACTTTGCTGAATACCATACCCGATCTATTTTGCACGAATGGAATTGTCAATCATTTGCATAGCCTATTCTCATGTGGCCATACGACGGATTGTCTGTGCCCATTTTGTGAGATCAATTTCCTCTGTTTTGTTTTGGCCACCTCACTTCCGATATCGGGAGCGATGGACAGCTATGCGAAGCCCTTTTTTTAACAGGATTATGGTAGTTCATATTCGTGTCAGATGATTTTAGCTTTATGTGTGAAATGCCCGTTCAAATGTGCGATAAAGTTGCCACGTTAGTACATCCTTGTCGATAGAGTTTGATCTCGTTCCCCCAAAGGTAGAAGGTGACACTCTGTTCACACGCGAACGCTTGGTGAGATTTGCAGTTTCTTACATCATCTGACTTCTATTTGCCCTACCTCCCTGCCAGTTGCGGTGACGTCAGGCGCTGCTGATGTGTCTCTTTTTAGTTACTAGCCTCTTGCCGGACCCGTCGCTACACTCATCTTTTGCGAAGAGGCACAATTTCGGGAATTCCACGAAGATTTGTGGGGATTCCCGAAACCAACATTTCAACCACTCTGTACCCAAAACCCTTTGTGTTTTTTATTATTACTATATACTACTTATAAGTAGCTAAACAAATGCGGCCAAATAGCCTTGGCGTCATTTTTCGCAACCATCATGGCTACCCCCATTTTAAGGCATTCCTTCGTAAAGATGCCGACTGTGTTCTTGATAAAGCTGGCGTTTTGTTTCACCCCATCACGGAAGAGGCAAACACTACCGTAAGCCTATTCAAGGAGGCTCACATGGTAGTTGTCAGTTCTAGTGTTACGGCAAATTTTTACCGTCATTGTCGATGGTGTGTTGGCAGTTGTCGAAGTATGGGGTCTTGTGGGGGCGTTGTTCGTGTGCGAGACTGACATGCGTGGTACTCATCCAACGCATCTACGTCCGTCAGCACTACTTCTGACGGTTGTATCGAGCTTATCTCTTGATTATGCTTTCCTACGGCAGGTGTGTTGCTACGTTGATACCGTTACATGAGGAAGTCAGTAATCTCCCGGTGACTGTCTTCGGTTTGTTCGGACAGTTGGAAGCTTGCAAAAGGCAGTGTGTGTATCAAAAAACGAGATCCTCTGTCCATAATTGTGAATGTTAAGAAAAGATCGTTTTTGAATAAGCCTAGTTTACTTTTTATATCAACCCGTTAAAGATGTTTATGTATATTGTTTGAAGGCGTTCGTATCAGATAACCGTAGATAGTTGCTATTCATACGTTTGTTTTGAAGGAGAACTAGACGACTGTAAAAGGGTTGCAAGTGGTGTGTCACAGAGGAGTCATATTCTCGCGAACACTATTGACTTGTCAAAGCTGATATGGAGACCGTGCTGTATGTTTTCCCATGGTGTGAAGACCACCTAAAGTTCCGCAGAAGCTGACATACAAAAGTACTCTGACAATCTACAGGAGTAGCCTCCCTTCTGGGGACTTACATTAACTCCGCAGTATATAAACAATCGTTGGACGTCTTGACAGATGGGGCTACAGGAATTTTTATCAATCACGAGGAACAGGTTGCTTTTAGGAGGTGGCATATGCAAAATGGGTTTGCGATTTTCATAATTTGACGCCTAAATTAGGCAATGCCTTTTGCAGGCTGAAGAAGACGGTAAACTCAGGAACACGTGAGATATTACTAAATTTGTCTAAAATGTGTGCGGCCTCACCGCTTGGCCTGGCTTGGTCAAAAAGGTGCATTTTTGAAAGAGTGCCGGAAATGTTTGTGAAACATTTTAGGGCAAGACTTAGTACGTTTTGGCTAACGGATAGAAAACAGAGCGGTTTTGTTTAACGTATTCGAATTTCTAGGAATCCTACAACCTCGAAGAAACAAACGTCTTCTGGAAAGGCATAACACTGGCTGAGACGAAAAATATCACGTGTGTTGATGTTAAAGAGAGCAACAATGTTCCTAAGTAAAAAAAGTCGACTGTTGAAATGCATTATCTCCGGAACTGGTATTTCCTAGGTTAGTGGACGATTTCAAAAGCTTTTCATACAACTATCGGCATAGGACCTCTCTTGGGACTGTACAGTGTAAAATACCGCTTAGTCAGTCCAAGGAAGTTTTCAGACTTATTTTAGCTCTTGATTTTCACACCTTTTTATTCGCCGACGGTTCCCCTGCATATCGCGCCTGAACGCCCACGCACGTTTGCGATGTATTCGCCCTCAGTTCGTAACTTTTAGTTTCCTCTCTGATTGTCCAAGTTTTAGCCCAAGTGATCGCCGCGGCTCTGATAGTAGTCAATGTCCAGTGTAGTTCTGTCCAATTATATGGCACAGGAAATATTTGCTCCATTTTTAACAACAACCTGAAGTGAAGTTAGATTAATTGGTTATTACAACTAAAAGTGATCGTCAGAATTAGCTGAGTGAGAAGCTAACATACCAGCTGATACCGATTCGTCCCACAAACTGAACGAATCGGATTTACATTCTGCCTTCAAGACATTTCCGTTTTAGCACCATATTCCACGTTGACATCTTTCGTCTAAAATTTGACGGAGGCACAACAACTGGTATTTCACACCCAGCAGTTGGATGTAGGGTAGAACAGAACCTGCTGGACTAAACCTCCAGCAAGTATTGATCTGTGTGCCGTCAGACTTGGCACTTCAGTCATAGTCTGTCGACACACACCAGGAGGATATGGTCTGTTTCACATATCTGCATATGCTGCAGCAGAGGGTGGTTCAAATGCCGTCAAGAACGCCTCCTAGTTTGCTCTGTTT
>QNGE01003105.1:0-76706 GCA_008508345.1 Paragonimus westermani
ATGATGATGATGATGATGATGATGATGATGATGATGACTAGTGGTCCCTTTGGTACCACTGGCGGTGCAGGCTGAGAAATGTCGTACCGACCAAGAAACAAGGCTACCGAACATCTCGCTCATGCGCTGTAAATCAACAGACCACAATTCAGTGTTGCGCTTCGGTTAGTCAGCAAGATGCGACGGACGGCATCGCTAGTGTGCACGCCTTCAAGTGCCAATAAATGGTCGAGTCTGGTCAAATGACGATGCGGCCTGAGTCACCATTCATTCCAACAGTAAAGAAGGATATTCCAGTGACTCTTTTGCTGGTTTAAAATGTTTCTTGCAAGACAGAAGATGTAGCATCTAAGCTCAGTTCAGTTCCAAAGACAACGCTGCTTGCGCCAAGAGAGTCCAAATTTGTGTTCAAAGAGCTCTTACGGTCACTCTGAGTTGTAATAGTCAGGAACATGCATCATTTACTTCAAATCATTGGGATGTAGTCAGACTGGATTAGTGCTAAGACTTGATAAACCTTCACGCCAAAAGTCTGCACCGTAGGATGAAAAATAATAAATTGTGGCATCACATATTGAAAGGCGCACATATCCCAAACTGGAAGGCAGGTAACGTGGAGAGAGCTACCAGCGACAGAAGGGACATAAGGTGTGTAAAAGACAAATAAAACTAGTCACTCCGAGAAAACAAACAGAACGGTACTAACTGAGTGTGTAACCTGGGAGACTATAAAGCTTCCGGAAAAACCTTGGGCTGCCATGTGTCCAAAAGATCACAGAAACAACCCACCATCGTAGGGGAGATTACTTCTCGGAAGTTTGTTCCACGCATTCGCCACTCTATTTGAGAAAAAATGGTGCCCTTACTAACGTCGATGGCTTGACTTTCTTTTCCAACAAGTAATCATTGCCGTTCTTGCTGTGGCATTCTATAAAAACGAATGCTTACCGACCCTTGTGGTTTCTACGTGTCAAACATAAGTACAGTATTCATTTAAGGGTTGCAGTTCTTAACGGATCCATTGAGTACATGTGCTCAAAAATTTTGAATGTTTCTGTCAAATCCTCTCTTACCAACCCTATTCCCGTGTTAGACTTTCGAGGCCCTCGTTTATCTCAGTAAATCTTCCCAGCGCTCTTTTACGAATTTTCCTGTTTTCAGCTAAGTTGGTAATCTAAGGGTGGGCAGAGTATTTCAGACTCTGCTTCAAATCCCTGTAAAGAGAGACTAACACCTCAGGTTTCCCTGAGAAAACCGTCCTCCTCAGTTGGTGGACAGTTGCGCCGTTTTCACACACTATCCCTAGAATAAATTCGCATTCTTGCACGACCTTACATAAAGACGTTGAGTAACGCGTAGCACCAAACCAGCAGTCCGAGTAATCAAAACAGGGTTGGATCACAATACCACGGTACTACCAAAACAATTTTTAAAGTGAGTCAATGGACAATCTTGACCGTTCCAATCAACGGATCATTTCCGTGAAATGAATAACAATTTGGTGCCGAACGAGCTAAAGATGAGCCGTGATTACACTACATGGGAGTTACACCGAACAGAATTCTTGTGAGCAGTCAACAGATTCAAAAACCATGGGGACGAGCCGACCTTCAATGAAACGGCACACACCACGGAAGAACAACCGGCACTGGCTATTCGCACAACCATTAAATTGATGCGATAGCACAAAAGGCATCCACGTCAAGGTCCAGTTAAGGGGCACGAACACGGGGGTTGAAATAAACGGAGATAAGCACTTTAGGAGGATATAGCTGGATCACATTTTCACACGATTGAACTTCGAGAGTCGACAAACGATTTATCCTATCTTCTAACAACTACTTATATTTTGTGGGCACACAGAAGTCCGCATTTGAAAACTCACTTGCCTGCATGCTAACCACAGTGGAATTGATGTTTATTTTAGTCGCTGGTGAACACTTACTGATGAATCACTGGTGCATGACTTAAATAGGACTTGAAGTGAACATGCGACGTTTGTAGTGACCAGCGGTCGTGTGGCTTCTCTAAGGATCTTGGCTGCAACCGTGTTTTATTGCTTGCCTGTTTTGTACGCATGATTCTGTGTACGCCCGCCATGGTAGGCTTGAAATGAACTCAGAGCCACTTTCTTCAACCATGCAACTAATTGAACGCAACGAATGCTTGCTTTTTCCCTAACGACTCATCTATTATTTCGTTATTCAAGGTCGTTTAACCTGGACTTTTTCGAGCGTTGTTTAATGCGCACGAAGTTTTCGCGCACTTTTCGCCCGGAGCGCTTTTGGGTGCCGCCAAGTGGGCTGAAGTCCACCTGGTGTTCTTTTTCTTTCTTCTCTTGGTTGCTGCTGTTGGTTCCAGATTAGGCTAGAACTAACCGCTTATCAAATTTTCTAAGTGCTGGAAATATATGGTTTGTTTGCAAACCCCGGCGTGTTCTTTTAGTTTGATGTCCGATGAGACTACGTTTCGACTGCTCTTCAGGGAAGGCGTGCAAACTGCTAGTGGACGAGGGTCGAGCGCATACCCACTTGCCCACTACATCTCCTGCTTGTAACCGTACCTACAGTCGAACACGAGTTCTCCGCGACGACGTGGAGGGATTAATCTTTCAAAAGGACATAAATCCATCGTAACACACTGGGGGCAGTTCTACAAACTTTTAGCATGTGTTAGTAGCCTGAGCTTGACGGAATCAAACACCCTTCAGAGATCGCAATGGCACACCTACATTCGACCACCTTTGTTTAGTCTGCTGGCGATTTCATTTGAAAATCAAGAAGGGGATGCTCAGAGAGCATCTCGTCCTTAGCTGGGGTTAGGGTTTACAGTGAACTGCCTGACAGTTACAGTATCAGGAGCAATGAAGGTTGAGGCTGTGTACTCCCGCCATTTCTCTTCAATTTTTTCATACACTGAAGAACAGAGGACTGTTTGAGGACCCCACAAGATGCCGAAGTGGAACTGCTGTAGAATGAGACGAACCAGAGACTGTCAATTAAGAATAACCCAACGATAAACAAGGAGTATATTTTCAACAGGCGAAGTCGAAGTGAGAGCGAGCGTATAACAAGCTAAGGCGATGACAACCGAAAAACAAGTGAGCATGCAGAGGACCCGCCTGTTCGAATGCGCGGCGCATTTGTCGGTATCAATACTCGTTCAAACAAACTTTTTGGTCGGTATAAAATCTGGAGACGGAAAAGTACAATTGACAACCGTACCTCCATTGATTTTGTCAAGGTTCGTTGCGTTATTTTGAGATTGCTGAGGTTTGTTTGATGTTGAAAGGTGGCCCAACGCTTTGCTCTCTTCCCCAAATGAGATACATTACTCATCCTTGTTCTTACACAACCCACTTTGACCGTTTCCCTTACCCCTATTTATTCCGAGTCTTGTAAACTTCCAAATACCGAAATTAGACATTTTTCTGCCATATTGTCCTTGTGTAACTTATGATTCACGTCATTTCTCGATGCGTGGACGGTCGTTTTGCTCTGACCAAACCATTGACCCTTTGTTTGAGTGAGCTCAACCCCTTTTATCGTCCACCATTATTGACCGGCGCCTGGTTGGCAACACCGGCCTCATTCTATAACAGGAAAATTGGGTTGAGGGTGGGTAAAAAAGGGGATGAGGGAGGATAAACTCGCTCGGCCTCAGGGAACTAATGGAAATAGGGGGACAACCTGTGGGTGCTGTCTGCAAAGTCCTTGCTTTTTAAATCGCCCCTGTGTACCTAAGACTAAACGCTCTTTCTGCCGCGCCCAACACTGTTGTCCGCACTACCAAAGATAGCCACACCTGTATACACAGGATTGCCGACGAAAGCGTAGCATTTACAAAAAAGGAAATAATTTTTTTTATCATGCGTTGATCAAACTGAACACTGCCGTAATCCAACTGTCGTCAAGTTCAATCCATAGACTTTAGTAAGACATACGTTAATAGTTCCACCACACGGACGCAAACGTTTAAACGGAGTGCCTGTGGTACACAAGTGCAAGTAGTGACGTTTGTAATCCAAGTGTACGTGAAAACAAAAGAAGCTGATAGGAAAATGCACACTTCAGGTGATTATTTTCGCATATAGACTCCATACGACGATAACCGTTACCAGTGTCCTACCTACAAAAATACTGGCTTAGTGTTCACAGAAAAGCATATCACGGTTAACGCGAACGCCACGTCAACACTTCCATGAAACTAGATCAAAGCGGTTTCCACACTGAGCACCCGAACAGAAACTTCATTAGCTGATGGTCGTAAATGACAGCACCTGCGGAAAACGAAATTTCGAAGACCCAGTAGAATCTGTTACTTTCGTTGACGTATCTATTTTTCTTTCTGCCTCCTTCCAATTGACCAAGGTTCCCCAACCAACTGTAGTAGCGGTATCTGCTTATTTGATAACGCTATTTTGTTATCATCCGATACGACAAGTCGGTGACTCAGCGTTCTTGGGCTGGCCATTATGAATATGTCCATTTCTATTCATGACCACATTTACTCGATAATATTTACTGAAGAATCACTTGGAGCTGACCGAGACGGCATTTCACTTCAGCAGGTCTGGAATGCAAAAATTCCGGCAGAACATTCGTTGTATCAACTTGTAAACCTAGCAGTTGCTGACAGAATTGTTCAAGGGGGAATTTCTGGACGTAGATGTCGACGCCTTCGATTCAGCAGAACAATCAAGATGTGAAGAGTAACCCTAAACTCCGTCGGCGGGAACTAACCCATCGGAAAAACAGTTGAAAATGTCAACCCTCATGCTAGAGAGCTGAGAAAACCTATCTAACTGGAGAGAACTGGGTAGGCCATATCATAATGCGTCAAATAGGATGCGAAAGTGAAAGTTGTTTTTGGTTACTTCCAGCAAGTTGAAATAACACGTCTCACACGTACTTTCGAGGCCGTAGTATTGGCCATTTATATTTGCCTAAACGAGAAATTTAACGAGTTGCTAGTGATCCGAAGTTACACTTTTCATTCACTGAGCAATTTTAGACTGCAACAGAGAGAAAGACGACCGATGAGCAAGCACGATTAACTTTTGTGATCCAATTCTTTGATGGTCTAGCTAAAGCCGCCATTTAACATTGCGCTGTGTTGGGTTCGGTTGCCAGTTATTTTCAAACAGGGTCACTCTCCATGAACGTTTCTTTTGAGACTATATGGTTATCAGGTTTTTCAAAGGTGATTTTTGAATGGGTTGCTTTTCTTTTGCTGACTCGTCAGTTTTGATTTATCCGACTCAGCAAACGCGCGTTCGTGACGTCACTCTCTCACAGCTGAAATCATAAGGTGACTTCCGTCACATCTTCGTTTCCAATGGGTTGAAGTGGTTGCAACAGCTGCTAGTCAGAACAGCGGTCCTTAATTTGGTGGCTTAGTAATGCGTGTCGAGTAATACGCGGAGGTAGCAAGCATAAGGTACAATGAAATAACACCACACGGGAAATCTGAGGCCCGTGGAAAAAGCTGGAATGCAGGATCCGACAGCGTCGGCCAGGAAATGAGTACACGCTCCACGATGGAAGGGAATCGGTTAGCACCTAACGATTCAATCTCCTCTACTCGTTTCCCTGTGTGCGGTTGTTCGTACTACGCCAATAGATGTGCGAGTTCTAGCGGTGACTTTTGGTGATAGGGTTAGTACAAAACGCGAACGCAAACTTTGCTGCCTCCGCCCGAAAGCCTTAAAAGTGACGGCTGCCTGCAGCTGGCCGTGGGGCTGCATATTTAGGGGATGCGGCGGATGTCACCAAAGCTTATTGCAACTCAGCTCACCTGTTTTCACTTCGCCCGTCATCAGGCTATAATTCAACTATGCTGCTCCTGCTCTCCTAGTCAGGAGTATCTCCGAGCCACTTCCAAGTAGCGTTGGTAGTCGTGACCGTTGTGTTGCAATCGGTAGGACATGCCATACGTACTTGTGCGTTATGGATAACAGATCCGGTGTCACTCTTATGCGGGAGCCACCAATAAAGAGTTTGGGTTTGTTTAAACAACCAGGAAGACGCACATCGACCACCGTCAGCCACTGCAACGCTTCCACTTTGGCCGACGTGAAGCTTTATCTCGGCAGAGTTCAGTTTGGATTACGCTATTTGCAGCGACCAGCCCAATGATACCAAATTTTTTGTGCCGGCGAGCTCTGAGTACCAAGCCGTGCTGCAGCAAAAGAATAGCAGTTTCAATTTAGGAATGCTCCGACATCTTAGATGGTACAAATCAAAGTTCTTCACTAGAGGGGCAACGATAATACCTTTGAGTAAGTTCTCACCAGGACTACGCGAGTGACTTCATGGAAATTCATTGGTAGAAGGGTAACTAAGATTTGAATGGTGGATGGAAGCGGTATTGAAATTACCTTTAGAAGTCGCGGTGTGTCAATTATAGTAGACAGAATCGACAGCGATGGTAATGCCACCATGATTGCGTGCAGGGCTACTAAATCGGGAGGAATCAGAGCGGAATTTTGGATGACAAAACACTTCCAGTCTATTGGAAAATTGACGCGCTTTTAGTAGAGCAACATCACTAACCAACGAAAGAGCTGATTGAAATTTCTGATTAATTGGCACCGATCAATCGCAACTGGGCTTGCAGAAGCTAGTGTATGAATTGTAAGCAGCTTAATCTCCATCTCCCAAATACCCCCCCAGTTTCATCGCATGATGCTCTTACTTTTTCGATGTTCATCCCTTTCTTGTTTCAAATGACGCCTCATGACTCATATCATGTCTGCCTTTTCGGCAGTCCTCTCCTTCAAATACACACGATTTCTTATTTTTGCCACTCCATCCACATCATCGTTGTATGCTCCGTGCTCACTGTCACTGGCCATCACATTACGTGCCACTCCTTCTGGTTCTCAGAGGCACATTGGACCCACACCTTATCCCTGGTTTAAAGTCCACAATTATACGGGCCCCGCAATCATAGCACATTTTTTGTTGCATCCTGCATCGTTGCAGGCTCCACTGGATCTCCAAACACTCTAATTTATCATAGCGTAACAGTTCAGGTGTCATCGGCAACTTTGTCTGCGTCGTTCTCTCAGACAATCTCCGCGTCGCACTGTATCCAATGGCTTTTATGGGCATACTTCTTTCTGGGAGCATCAGTTATGGGTTTTCTTCTGACTCTTAGGCGATCTCTAGCAGTCTTCTGGCAGTCTCGAATACAGGTTTGGCTCGCCGGTTTAACTGATTGCAGTGCGGGCTGGTTGTTGGACGTTCGAACTCTCATTTATCTGCAAACACCTTGAAATCCTTGCACAAAAAATGGGGATTGCTGTCAGGGAAAAATAACTCTGGTATGGCAGAGCGATGGAAGTTAGCACACAGCTTGTTGGCGGCTGCACCTTCGAGGGTACTGTTTTCACCTTCAGAAGTTTTCAGATGGGTAGCGGTAGTGTTCGTAGCTCGGGTCGATGGTTTTGGTACTTGTATGTTCACCAAGCTTGGCATTTAGGTTGTAAACGTTTCATCATCAAACTTCTCCATACCCCACGCTTGAAACTATAAGCTGAAACACTTGCGCACTGATGGTGTGACCTCGCCTGGTTGTGAAACGTTTGCAACCTAAATACCAAGTTCGGCGAACATACCAATATCAAAGCTTTATAAGTGTCTGAAAAATACTCCACCGTGACTGCGCACTGTTTATCCCGCAATACGAATATATCGGCTATGAGTAGTTGGTGGGGTGCTCCCGGGGGTTTTCTTGGTAAGATCGTTCTATTCGCTTGACTTAAATCGTGCCTCCTGTAAATTGCCTGGCCAGCAGTGAAGTCCCTTTGCTCGCCAAACGTAGCTCTTCACCCCAGCTTGTGCCACATGGACATGCTCAATAAACTTCCGTCACAAATCTTTTGAGATAATTATTCTTCCTCCTTTGAAGATTATTCTGTGTTCTTAAACAAGCTCACCGTGGTCCCTGAAATGTACTGCCAGTTCTTTAGGCAGATTTTTCTCCTGCGGCCGGCAACCTATCATAACACGAGTGAAATTTTTAAGTACTTCATCCCTTTCCATCGAGTCCTTGTGCTCCACTACTTTACCCACCGCTAAAATTCTATAGTTCACTGATGCGACAGTCTCCAACTCAGAATAGTCCATCGCAGCAACGAGTATACAGACAAGAGCGAGTGTATCCGCGACGTGCATTTTTTCCCGGGCTGGTAGACTGGCTTACAGCCGTATTTTTTGTGGGCCGATACTTATCCGTCGTAACCGTCTACGCACGATAATCGATGCCTTCTTCCCTATCAGAGGCTTGCGGCTTCCGTAAGCCATTCCTTTCTTCCGAATATGTACGTGTTGAAGCGCTGCTGAGTAAAACCATTGCCAGCATTTCATTTTCCATTTCCACATTGTTTCTTTCCGCAGTCCAAAGTCTTCGGCTCCTGTAGTCAATCAATCTCCCCTGTTGCAATAGCACACCCACAAGGCTTGATTGAATGTTAACACATTGGACTACCATAAGAGGCTCGGGATTGTAATGTGCCAATACCAGGGCTACGGAAACTGACCCTTTTACCGAGTTAAACACCGACTGTTGGGTTTTGCTCCACATATACCTGAGTACCTGGTGTGCGAGTTTTCGGGCTGGATGCCTCAAGTTGGCTAACTTTAGAAGAAATCGACTCAGACAATTGTTCGTGCAATTAAAAGGTGAAACTATTTTGGTGCCTTCAGGGGAGGTATATTCTGGGTCATCTTTGCTTTATCTGGGTCGACCTTCAGTATTTCAGGTGTGAGTAAGTGGCTAGGAAACGTCGTTTTTGTCACCCAAACATTTTGCCTGAAAGCGCTATTCCTGCTTCTTACTCATTCTTCCGTATATCGGCATAACTTCAACGATATCGGTCGTTTCTTTGAGCTACTCAAGTGCCCGAATTAGGCGTTTGTTAAAACTTCATCGGACACTTTTACTCCTGAAGATGAACGCAGCAAACAAAAACGTTCAAAAGTGGTGCCAAACGGTAATAAATAGCTAGATTCTTCATTCAGCATCAGCTGCGGGCAAGTGAAATACAAACCAACTCTATTGAAAAACGGCGTCGGTTAAATCGGGCGAAATGTCTTTCGGAATCAGCAACCCCTCCCGCTTCCTTCGAGGTGCAGCGTTCAGCTCTCTGGGGCCAACGCGCACGCAAATATCGCCAGACATCTCCAACGTTGTTGCAACCCGGCCGATTTGGCGGTCTACTGGCGCCATTACTTTCGTTCCAGCAAACGATTCGGCCCGTTCTCAGATTTCTCACGGGTCACTGACAGAACTGCTTTGACTAGTAACGTAGCCGATGCGGCATTCTTGACCACAGAAGGACCAACAGTATCCGGCATGTAACCCAAAATGAACCCAAACACAGGACTGTACTGATAGCCTAGATAGATAGCCTAGACATCTCCAACACATGAGAAAAAGTGTTGTGGTGAAAAATCGCTGAATGACATTCAAACCTAGCATCGTTTTCAAGTCTTCTGAGGTTAAAAACTGGTCATATTCACCAACTCTCGAGTTTCTGATCAGCTTGCTCATTTCACCCAGCACTTTCATATTTTGTTCCGTTCCATATTCGCAGTTGCTTGCCAGACGGCTTCACGACCACCGTTTGAAATGCTGCTAGTATAACGCTGGAGGATGCGCTCGAATCCACCTGGCATCAGCGCCATTTATCTTCAGTAAAAAGCACGGCGTAAGCCGCTTCTCATCCAGGTGCATCTCGAACACCTTTCAGCACTAGCCGGGACCCTGATGTTTCAGTAGTCAGTCTGCAGAATGGCGAATGGTACTGCTTAGCGAAGTAGTTCTTCCAACACATCAGACTAGCTTTTTCGAAGGCCGGGCACCTCTCTTTCCGTCAACCGTCCTCCAAACTTCCCACCAGGCGTTGATTCATGAACGCGGCTTTACTCAGCTTCTGCCATTGTGACTGATGGGGAACCCTACATCGTCTTGGCCGGTGCACACTTCGAGTGGCCGGAGACGGTCGCACTTTCTCCGGCAAAATCCACATCTACGGTAAACGCTCTATGCCGTGTTTACTTTCAGCGTGGTTTTTCTGGCATTTTTGCGCTTTCTAACGAGACTCATTTCTGGCCTGTGCACTCCGGGTGTCAAAGTAGCTGTCTGCGTTGAGTGTTTGACGATTGTTGTGCATTATTGAAGGCCACTGACCACGCTGTCCCTCCTTGTCTTTTTTCTCTTCGTAGATCGTTCTTATCACGTTTGTAACCTTCTCGGTGAAGATTACGTACCTTCTTTGCAAAGACTGGCATAACCAGTCGACCCACTCGCGCGGCAAATCATTTCTCCGACGAACGCAAATCCTGACGTACAACTGAGTCTTGATATCGTTAACTTGTGGAAACATGTTCTCGTCTGGTTTTTCTGTTCCACTTCTCATCACTCTGCATTTGTTTTTGTGCGCCCTGGTTCCATTTTGCGCTCGATCCCCCGCGATTAGGAAACTTGCGTTCGGTCGGATTGATCACGGGACTTGTATATTTGCTGAATCCGGGTTTGTTAGCCTCAACGAGTTATTTTATAACGATTTTCTTGTGCCTTAGCATCTTATTAGTAAGGAACTCGCAATTACGACCGTCTTTCCTTCTGGATCCGATTGAGCTGCTCGACAGGCTCAGAGCTCACAGGTGCTCGCTGCATCATAGGGACGACGTTTTCAGACCCAGCCTACCGACAGACGTTGCCAGCGGACCAAACGTGGCTCGAAGAACCACCAGACGTCCGGAATTGAGGCCGAGGGCTATTGCGACCGTTCACTGTTCTAGCATATGCGATCTTCGCTTTATTATTGCCGATTGAACAACCAAGGCGAACACCTCGAAGTCAACTCAGAATAGTCGCTGCTCACGTCTCGCGAGGGAAGAGAGTGTGATCCAGGTTAAACTGAGTTTCGGTCATGGAAAGAAGCCTTACGATGTCTATATCAGTTTCGCTGTATGGAAGCTTCACTGCAGACAGTTACACGCGCGGTGTCCGAGCGCGCCAATAACAGAACACTAGCACTTTCTTCCATCGAAAACCTCGTAGGACACGTTTACACTTCCGGACGCAGTCGCTCCCACAGTTCCACCATCCCGTGTTGAAGTAACTGTCAGCCTCTTGCCTGAACGTTAGACAGACCGCGCCAGACAGAGACGCCGCTATATGCAGGTGAGCTCTGGAATCAATTGATGCGGACGACCTCCTTCTCAGACGAGGCGTGTCTGGGGAAGCTTGTTTACCCCAAAAATGGTTCATTTCTCTGTAGCCATTCGAATAATGTGGAGGATTTTCAGTCCCATCTTCTCAGCTCATAACGTACAGAAACTCAACTTTCGTGCCTGGTTATCTTTTGTTTCTCTTTTTCCTATTAAAAATTCACCGCGCTAATAAAAGTGGAACTGTTTAAAGCTGATCATAGCCTACATGCTGTTGGACATGATTGAAGCTAGCAGGCTCACAATTGCCGAATGTCAATCGTGTAACAGATCCTGCTGCCTTGTTGTCAACGCTATTTCAGCTTTCGTTCGCATGAGTCGTATGCATGGATTACTAAACTTCTAGCTCATGCTTATTCCCGTTGTCTCCATCTAGGGAACTATCGATGGGCACACTAGTCAGAAAGAATACTGTACCTTGGCGTCTCAACATTGCTCAAAGTTGGTCCACGGATTTGACGGATAATTAATCAGAGAGGACGGACCTGTGTGTTGAAATACATATAGATGTTGAGCTTTTACTATACCTTCGGTTTGTAGATAAACGTTTATATACTGTTGGTCAGTCTTCTGTGTTCTTTTGAGTTTTGTTTGTTGGTAAGTTCTGTCTTACACGACTGCGCCTTGGATACTTGCGCGCTACTGATTTCGAGTCCTTCTTGACCACGTGGGTCGTAACACTTTCTGTGACTATCCATCATTCAAGAATTTCCGCCCGGGTCACCTCGGTGGAAACACCGGTTATCACTTTCAGTTTGCTTCCGCAGCTTCACCACTTGTGATGAGACACACCAGATGCATCACGCGTGTCCGTGCATTAGTGTGCCCTGGACCAGATGTTACTTCCTTTCTGCGGTCACCAGTAGAACAGTTTCTCCTAACTGGGTAGGCTCAAAGATTCACAATGAGAATTTTGAACGAGTATGGGGTTCTTACCTTGGACGAAGTTGAGTTTAATGTGAAATCGAAAGTCTCTGTCATGCAGCTGACACAGACGTTTTTTTATTTGAAACAGCCTGAGGTGAATCAGTCTGTTATCAAAACGAACCGCACGCACATAAAGAGCTACTTCGAAGATTTTCGGGTTTTAATTTGCTCACCGTTTAAAGTAATGGTGCTGAATTGGTCGGACTTACCTGGACCACACTGAGTTACGAACAAATGGCTGGTGAATGGTCTGTACGCCGTGCACTGCGCACTGTAATGAGTGAAGCTTATGGGACCGATAGGTCGATGGGAGGATTCTACATTTGATGATCACTCACCATTTTCACGATGTAAGTCAATTTGGGACTTTGTAATCGTCATGTTTGAGGCAATAGACCGACGTCAGAAGACATCTGTGGGTTACTGGAGAGTTTTGAAATAAGCGAGAGAATTACAAACAGCATAAATGTTTCAAAGGGGGTCACGCTCAGACAAGCGGCGAAGAAGGCAATGAGGGAAGAACAAAGCGGATGGATAAACCTATGTCGTTTAGTACTATCCAATTTTGTGTGACAAACGATAACGGTCTTCTCAAAGGTTTACTTAAACATTTCAACGCCTCTTGGAAACCCTCAGGGCTGTCCGTGTTGCAGTGATAAGGCCAAGAGTAGGGGCCACTCAATAAACGGCCACAAGTTAAAGACCGTCGGGTCGACGTCTTTCCCGCCAACGGGACTGTTTACAAAAACCATCAATCGGAAACCCTTGCATCTCGTCGCTCTCGGTCCACTTGGTTGTACTGTTGAAGTGCGTAGTAAACTGAGCTCTTTCGGTGATTTGCTTTCGAGGCTAATTTTTTAAAGCGCACCTGAAGGTTGTCATCTGCCGGACTTCGTGATGTTCTCCGCACATTTTTAGAATTAGCGATTTGAAAGACAGGATAGTTGCACGTCTCACGAAATACCCTCTGGGGTTGGTCGTCCTCAAAGCCAATTGAAAAGGCAAAGTTATAACACGTAGTAGATGCCACACTGAGTAGGTTGACCAACGCAAATGCAGCAAACGGAAAAAGACAAAGGTCTTTATCGAGTATAAGCTACCTCCAGTAAAGTTGGTGGTGAAGAGCACATTAACGATGATTCAGGCTGTAAAAACGAGGGCAACGTATCCAGTGAAAGTTAATTTTGTAGCGGCGAGGAATATGGCAGTGTCTAGGGAGCAAAGGCGATCTCCTGGAGTTGTGAACAAAATCAAACGGCTTGGGAAAAGTTGAACCACGGTGACCCAACTTGTTTCAGACGATAAAGAAATAGAGAGGCGGATTTCTGCTAACCAGTCTTCCAAAAAATTAACTCAACCCAATGACCAAGCAAATGTCGACTAAAATACTCTCTCAGCGTCATTTGCCGCCCCCAAGAACCAAACTTCACCTCCGGGTGTGAGGCTCAAGCAGTGCCTATTCATCCACTTGAAAGCTGTCAGTCTTGAGAGGGTCTGTTTGACATTCGCTCACAGAAAAGTTTTATGATGGTATCTTATTGTTTACATGACGTATAAGAACGATTTTTGTCGATACATTTGATGAGGGCTATTTGTCGCAATCTCGGCTCTATTTTGATCATTTTTTGCATGCATCTCATGTTTTTCAACACAGTTATCGTCTAGCGTCATCTCTAATCCCAGAAGAAGTACGACATTCACCAGCGTGATAATTTTTCTCCTTGCTCCCGTTTGCCAAAACGCCTCTTGCCAATTGTGGCACACATCATTCGTTGATGACGATGTTAATTTATTATCACCTGTCGCGATGTGTTCTTGGGCTGTCGCTCTCGAATTGGCCACCCTGAGAGTGAACCTTTGCTCTTAGTCACGATTGCGGTTGCTCGATAACATTCATTACAGGATCGCCATGGAATGTTCGAGACGTCCGTTTGGTTTTAATGAAACTCAGACGCACGAGTTCATGTGCATCACTGTTCGTGTTAATTTGCAGGTTTGGCACCAGCCTATAGAAATGGCAAGAGATACAAGAAAATACCCGAGCAACTTAGAAGGAAACTTACAAATGCACCGAAGGTGCTAACACTCATCTGCTCCACCTCATCGGACGGCGACTGTTCATTCCAGTTAACTTGAGCAAAAACGAAATCCTGTCACCATCCGATCCGAGAGGAAGAGCACAACTTAGCAAATGCACGTACCATAGAAGGAACAAACTGGAACTTACAAATGGACTAGAAGAATTGGTGTTAATAAATTAAGGATGCTCGGATAATGACGACAGCCCGTACTGAACAAATAGCCCAAGCCCTCAACTAATCGTCTTTTGCTTCTTGTACTGCCTACAGAAATTCAGGACATCAATGAAGAAACTTGAACGTCGTCACGAAAGAATCTGCTCAGTCCCATCTGTGAACAACAGTATATGTACAACCATTCAGATATTCATGGTTTCAGGATACTGAAGTTATAATTTTGTGACTAGTCTCAGGTCAAAAAAGATCACTGAGTTCTGCTGCCGAAGAAGGCGTAAGGAAAAAACCCGCAAGCTAAATCACATAATTCAACGAAATTGTGAACTTACTTTACTTCGCCAAACTAGTGTTCGGATTCAATTGAATTCACTGTCCCAAAATTTGAAGAATACCCTCCTCTTAAACTTTGAACTTAATAAAGCAGGAGAAGTTGATTGTTCTTTGGACGACAGCCGTTGTTGTACCATGAGGGCAAGGCTTTTGCGAAGACGAAAACATAGTAATTATTGTTCAGCTTAGTTTTCGGTTTCAAATGTAGGCACGCCGGGGTGTTTTCCAACTATGTTATCTAAAAACAGCCGGGCATTTCCACGGAATTTTGAACTTATCGATAAACATAATTTGAAAGTCAAGGTGAGTTTCGTGGTAACGCTGGTAGACTGTATATAGAAGACCCTGTTGCGTCTATCGGAAGATACATATAAAACGGTTGTATTGCCTGGATGACCTGCGGGCACTTCAGAGTGAAGTACGCTTGAATTCTGGCAGTGACCTGCTAAGTGAACGATATCGAGCACAATTTTGCGCTCGAACACAAACTGTTCTATCAATCTGTTCTACCTTGAGGGTGATGCAAACAATACTGTGTGCTGAAACGCATAGCTGGACCAACGAAATCACTGAGAACGAACACGTAAAAAATTTGGTACGACCTATATATTGAAACCTGTGTATGTAGGGGTGCTTTCTACCCTCGGTTTTCCTCAGCGCAGATTATGACCACTAGTTTGCACGAGTTGCTAGCATCCGTTGTGGCGATTGGAGCCGTCTAACATGCAAAATCCTCGGCATCCCCTTCATCTCATCTGACAACTGAAGGATAATTGTGTGCCTCTCTGAAGCAAACAACTGTGCGCACAGATTTCAAACGTATGTGATTAAGACCAACATCCTCCATGTTCCTGTACAACCACTCCCGGAACTGTAAGAAAGTGTGAAATTCACGACTCTGAGAAACCGCCTTGAAGGTTGCAATATACTCGACCTACTAAAAATAAACCACTACCGTCAGTCACTGACACGGCGAATAAAATCTGCATTGTTGCATATATATCCACAATAATTCTACACCTATATATGTTTGCAGACAACCACTTCCATGAGGGAACGACCAGACCAACGTCAGCCATGCAGAATTTCGAGAATAAGGCCTTTTTCTGCTAATGGCCAATTAAGACAAGTAGATGTGAGTCAAAAACGCAGAGTTCAGTTATTCTAACTTCTGCGCCAGATGCAAAGGTGAGAAGGTGGAATATGCGGTGAAGTACTTTTTTCGCCATAAACGGATAAAGAAGTCACGACCCATGAATGGCATCTTTAAAAAGGGTTCAGTAGGAGCATAGCAGCTTAACAGAACCTCCTCGAATCTCGGCTGTAGACAGTAGTTTCCAGAGTCATAGTTGACGGAAACTATTTCGTCTTGGCACCTGGTGCAGAGATTTAGATCAGTAACATCTGGGTCGTTGACTTGGTATTTTTTTTAATTCGCCGATAACTGAAACCACCTTTATCTGTGTTGTTTCCAAAATTATACCGTTTCTGTCGTTCGCTTGCTAATAGGTGAATGCACGAAAATGATGCGTATGTGTACATTAATGTGAGGGTTTTAATCAGTGAAAAGTGCACTTACCAACCACACTAATAACCAGTGGCTTCCCTTCGTTTTCGGAGCATGGATTCTATTGTAGCTTTCAAGGCGATTTTTGAGGATCATGAAGTTTTAAATACCTCAGAGGTTCAAGAGTGCTAACGGAGGTATATGGAAGATGTCGGCGTTATATACATTTATGGGATCATCCGAAATTTGGAGAGTTTCAGAGTGTAACAATCTGAGGTGGCTCGACTGCGTGGGAACTGTCCAGGTGTACTACCGCCGTACAAAGAACAACAGGCGTGAGGGTGTATGCACGAGTTTACGACACGTGTAGTGAAATAATTCTTGCCAGTTTCTGTAACCCAGTCCTTGCGGCACAGTCTCATGGTGAGAGAAAAAAGCCTGTTTATCTGTTAGCCCTTTCAAGTCAGAACACACCTACCCTATCGATCGTCCGGTACGACTCCCATCCCACAAACCGCAGGTTCATTATCAACGTGGTGAACGACTCTAGGAGCTGTTTGAGTGCAATACGAAAACTACTGATACTGAGCAGCATTTAGCGAATGTGTACTGCAAACTTACCACAACCACCGACATCGGAGAAATAGCACGCAAAGTGATGCCTGCAATGCGAAGTGAGTTTGCTGTGTAGTTTCTGCTATTGAGCATCACAGGACCTACCGGAAGTGCCCCGCAACATGAAATCGATCGGTGACTCGTATACTCTGCAGGCTGAGCTCATAGTATACATGCATATCTTTATGAGACAGCGAAGGCAAGTTCAACTTTTAGTCCCGCCCCAACTCGTTAACCTCGAGGGTTTCACCCATGGATGGCTGAAGTACCTCGAACTTTACACCGACATCCATGAAGTTAAGTGCAACATCGGGTGCCATGATTTTCAGATGCGACTGAACTATAGTATTTTGATGTTTGTCAACAGAAATTTGTTCGGTAATATTTGTGTCCGGATAGCTGTCACGAAGTACACGAAATCCGGTAAAGCTGCTTAAATTTTACACACACCGGAACCACTCTGCGTCATGGGCACCTGCTATCGGAGCTCGTTGCGGTACAGACTTCACTGCTGCTGCAAGATAGCTGTCGTATCGGTTGTCATTTGGGGTTTTGCAGCGAATGGTGGCGCCGACCTCGGCAGCCGTCTTTACCACACGGGTTATTCATTCGGCATTCCTAAGCTCTGTTTGACACACTGAAGTGCATTAAACACGCGCCTGATCGGCAAGCATCAGACCACCTGCTATATACAACGAGTTCGTTGAACCCAAGACATTGCTAAAGGCCGTGTGCAATTTCGCGCAAAACAAAATTCACGAATTGTGGTATCCAGAGTAAAAAAGTTCACCGGATCCTTCTCTGACTCGCGATCTCCAGTTACACTTGGGCGATTCCTATCACGCGCAATACGACCTCTCTCCGCAGCTTTTCTGAATTTGCCTGGTGCCATCCTCCAGCATTGCGAAACAAACTCGGTGAGTAGAGTAACCGACGGCTCGCACCATCGCGAGCTAAACCGGTTTGCTTTTCCAGCAAATATGAATATTGAGCGGGGGTGACCTCTCTACGAACTGTCCCAATATGTTCCAAAAATTAAAAATAGTATCATAGTTTATCTGTTCAAGAGAAACACCGAAATATTTTATGCGAATGGTCAACCTCTTCAGTCCACTGAGGACATGTGTAACGCGTCGAGCCTCCATGAAGGGCCTATGGATTCGATGTCTTGCGACGTGGTATAGCCGTCCATAAGGGTCTTGAGACACCTCCAGTCCTACCGTATCTCATTGAATGTGGCGACATTATACGGCCAAAAGCTGTCTCGGGGTGCTGATTCCTGCCAATTTTGTAAAAGGTAGACCATTTACTGACCGCAGTCTGCCACTCCGGCTTCAACCTAGTGCTCAAATCGCTCCGTTGACGTGTCGCTGAGAATTTGAGAAATTTGACAGAGCTGATAGGGGTGCTTTCGTCACTCAGCATTCCTGGGTGATCTCAAGCCTACAAAAGTCAAAACACCTAAGTCTGACAGCCCGCCACTTAATGCTTGATACACAGACTTACAGAAATATGTGGTTCAGCCGAACACAGCATCCTACGATACTCAGACCCTAAAACTAGCGACACATATTTGGACCTCTCAAGGTGTTGTCTGGCTGCCGCCACTAAGCTTCTAGCTTCCACTGAAGCCTTATCTGATCCCAACTACCTGGCTAAATGCTACTTCTTCAGCTTAGCGACCTTAACTGCTGACTGAGCACTGACATCACTTCGGATGCTACACTTGACGTTCCAACACACAGGCCTATCAGAGCTAGACGAAATACATATGCCATCACGTTGCTGGATTAGCTTCTCTTCTAGCGTACCATCAGAGCTTTAAAACGTTGTGACAATATTGACGGATGTGGCCGAATTGCTCAACAAGTGAATTTAGTTCGTGGAGCTGACTAGTTAAGTGCTGTCACTACCAAAGCTTTTCGATCAGCGCATTCAGAAGTGACAGCCACCGAATTTAGAGCACGTTTTTGCACAAAGACTGTACGGTACTATTCTGTGCGCAAAGAAATGTGTAAAACAATCGGCTTCATACCTCAAATGCGACGGTTAGTATCAATAATAAAAATGTGCTGTAAGTCACAAATCGACTGCTCAAAGTTGATTGGACAGTATAAAGTGAATATAGGGAATTACCCCACATCTCCCTTTAATAATGCAGACAGAACAGTCTAGGTTCATCTCCGGTGACGCACGCCATATATGAGCAAATAGGTCATGTGGTGACTTCCAAACGAATGAAACTATGTTTGGGTGAGTAATCACGGTCAAGTTGAAAAATTGTAAGGGAGTTATGTACAAAGGAGCCAAATGGAAAATCTAGGTATCAGAACCGCCTTGGAAGAGTTTTCCAACAGACCCGGCAACCAAGCGGTTTGGCTCCCTTTGTAATGTCGGAATGTTGGGTGCGGCAACAACAATTGTTTGAGGATGGGATACTCTTTGAAGTTGAACATTTTGGAGGTCACTCCGCGAATACTTAAACGTACACCACCGTTAGATTTTTTCACCAATAATCGCAAGTAGTGTGTATTAACTAGCTGCTTGATACATGAAACTGGTCTCATTTGCTCCATATTAATGGGCACCAGGCAGCATGACAATTCTCGATTGTTTTCACGACGACCTAATAGTTTCCTACAGGTGTCTTCCAAGGGCGTAGTGATGTGTTTGGCAAACACACAATAGGCGATTAGAGAAAATTTCTGCAGCATCGAATTGCCATGAATGTTAACCATGGTGTGAATATTACCGTGTACGAAATTTTGGTTAGAAACTGTGTTAGCAAACAACCACTCCAACAACTCGCATTCTTAGCGTTATAAGCAGTTCGATCCTCACCGCACTGAACTGATCTCGTCTTCGAAATAAAAAAACAAGTCGTCCTGCTTAGTTTGGTTCAAAACCTGAGAAAGGGATTTTCCCCCACTTCTATGGCGTTGGTTTTTATTGCATTTGACAGACAATTCTACGGAATGATACAATTATGCAATTCTATTAATTTTGTGAGAGATATGCAGTTGGATTTACGCAGTTCTTGTTTTCGTCTACGGAATATTAAACGAGAAACCGTTCTGACTACAGTGTTGAGATGTCCTAGAAACTAAAACAAACCGCAAAATCAGAACAGCTGTGGCAATTTAAATGCAACGATTGCAGTGACCATAAGGACGAGGTTTTTGCCCCGCTGACAAGATTTAGCAGGAACCACCAGCAGGTGTGCTATTTCATATGGTCCTCACCTGCTGAATATGGGTATAATATAGTTACTGACAATTTCACATTTGGGTGCTCAGGTGGTAACAGAAGTAAATCGGTTTAAGAGCTGTTAGAATAGCCTACTTGTGTCGTATTTTTCCTGCAACCGTGTGCCCCTGATTTGACGTTTGCACAGCACATCCGCGTATGTCATTTCCTTTCGCGAAAATTTTGTACTTTTTCGTTGTGTGCACTGTATGTCAGACGCTAACTAGTTTTACACGTTTTACTTTCATGGCCGTGGTAATATATAGCGCATTGCGTCGTGTGTTGACCCCCATGTTATTTCTGATTACATTGTATATTTCTCAGCGCGTATGTAAGAAGCACGCTGAAATGTGCACGATCATCGCAGATAACTCCAGGTAATACAAAGCGGCGATTAACTAAGTGATACAATAGCTGTGAAATCTGCTAGCAAATGGGCGCAATCGAGAAGAGAAAGAATGTAGCTAGCAAAACTCCGACGCACGCGACAGGGAAAAGGATAGTTCACTTGTCCAACAGGCCCAGCTCAGAACATGTGCTGGTACATTAGTTTAACTTTTAAAAGGTTATGTATGAGCCGAGGTTTCAAATAGTTCAAGGTCACTCCGGAAAATACGTTATATAACGTGTTGTCGATACCGGCAAGCGAGCACGTGTTGAATTTTAGTCATATAACAGCGTGCTACCGTGTTGTTTGCGCAGTTTTAGTTTTCGTTTATGTAAGTTGTGTGCATGGCTTACTGGAACTTTGGTTCATGTTTGTGTTGGTTTCTTTTACAGGACTAGCTGAAACCTCCACTTTGAAAGAACGCTGCTCCTTGGCGTCCCCACATTACCCCGAAGTATCTCCACAAGTGTAACGGACAATCGGAGCAGCAATGGCCGGTTTGCTTGTCACCGTCTGAAGGACTTCTGAAGAAATTCCGACATTACTTGAAATGAACAGCGTCGGAAAATGGTTGGAATAAGTCGTCTTTGGCGAGGAGGAACGGGCAACTCCAAAGTTCGGTCAACAATTGAGTAGACTGTGGTGCAGGACTTCGGTGAATGCTGAAAGCCGTCCAACAGTTGAGAATCACAAAGACTGTTCGGTGAAGACAGGATTCTGTGCGTCTACTCGTCGCAGACGATTTTCTTGCATTATGAATTTTTATGCTATTAGGAAAAAGAACGCAGTCTCATGTGTTGAATTTGAGAATGTAGAGTGATCACTTTTACTACGACAAAAAACGTGCAGTTTTCTTCAACAGGCTGCGATATTAATATGTTTGCGTTGGTTAATAAGGTGTATGATGCTGTTGGATAGCTGTTAGAATATTACACAGTGATAAAGCAGCGGGGAGCTACCCCCAGAATATCTCTCGTGTGGTAATCAGGACGTCGTGAGGATTTTAACGTCGATTTACTTCAAAAGCCGATTTTTAAACTGAACTAAATATTCCACAATATAAAAGTTGTTTGGTGGTTGATAGAGAGCGTTCAAAGCAGGGGATGTGCTGCATGAAGGGAGTATTTCTTCGCCGTTTGTTGTGGAGGGTTTTGTATGAAAGTTGGTAATTCAATAATATCGGTTACTGTCAATCATGGTTTGAAGGCTTGTGAGCCTTATAATCCAGGCGATTGCAAAGATGAATAGAGTATCACAAATGAGAATATGTTTATGTAGAAAAAAGTGTACATGTGGACTATAAACCTGTTTATTATTTAAGGGCATGACTTGAGTGTGGCTCTCAACTTCACTGTGCTGGGTTCACTAATCGGCGTCAATTTTACATTTGCCCGTTGTCTGGGTGATGCGCGCACAATAACACACATGAATAACATGGTATTGATTTCACAATGGTTTCCAGAGCGTGTTACGGAAAAAATTCTAGATGGGGATGTGAGTGAATGAAAGAAAAGAACAAACAATTTGGAGCAACCAGCTTCCTAGGGGAGCACGGTGGTGGAGACGAGTATGTGCATCAGATGCAGCTGACTGATAAATATTTCCCGGACTACGTTCCAAAAAGTGACCAGAGTTTTCACTGGGTTTGAGGATAGACATTGTATTTGATAGCGTAAAAACGCTGCCATACCCTTTTTAAAATGTTGAATGCTGTTGTTGCCTCTGACTTCATTCGGAAGTTTATTCGAAACATGAGAATTGACAAACAGATTAAGAATAACACAACGTTAACAGTAAGTTGTAATTCTCTACGTTTCAACCACCTCGGATGTTGTAATCGAAATCACATTGACAGAGGAACTCGCTCGCAACATTGTGTTATTCTCGATCTGTTTATCAATAACTTGGTAAACACGACGCCCAAACTTCATCTTCATTTGTACGAAGTATAACAGTATTTTAGAGTGGGGAAGTTTGTTTTCAACTCTTTCTGAGCTAGCAAGGTTGGCGAAGTGGAGAACCTATTTCTTAGAACATGTGCGGAGTTGTGTCGTAAGTAGTCGACAAACGCTGTGGTTATGGCGTCCGGATGTGTAATTTTATACGGAATTGTAAGGTTCACCCTTAGTCATCGTAACCAAATTGAATGAATACCAACTGTTTAGTAGCGTTTTCTGTAGGTAAACGAAAAGAAATATGTTTTAATGGGTTCCTGATAAACGATTGTTGAGGGTTTTCTAACAGAAGCCTATAAGACCTTTGCAGATGGTAGTGAATAAGTGTGCGACATTCAAGCTGTGATCGAGGACACGTTTTGTAACGCGTCATTCTCGCAGCCGGTGGGCTGAACGTCTTTTTGATACGGACTATTGTCGTTTTTTGTTTTGCTACCTGAGAGCGTACCTATTCGAGGAAGTTAAGGGAGTTTGTGTATTATGATCCTAGATCTGTAACGGAAGCGGCCATGTCAGAATTGTAACTGTCAGGCAGGACGGAACTACAGGCAGTGATGTTCAGTTTGCTGGCTGAAAACGTCGTCAGTAATTTTTTGCCCAAGAACTGCAGTGGTGCTATTTGGCGCTGTGTATTGTGGGCAAAAGACGGTGTTACTGGGCTGGCAAAATATGCAAACAGTTTTGATGTCGTCAGCCAACAGCTAGGGCTTGACATGTTTAATAACATCTCATACGTGATTTATAAACATGAGAGAAAGCAACGGTTCCAGGGCGCCTCCTTGAATCGCCCAACTGGTTACTTGTTTCGGTGTTGATCAGTGACCTCTTAATTCGACTGCTTGGGTGTGATCTTCAGGATAGGAAGAAAGCCCGCTGTACGAAGGTTTTGTGCGCCAAAAGATGCCCTTTTGATCGGAGGGCGCTTATGAGGCACACAATCAGAACTTTTTCTATGTCTAAGATTACGATATTTACCCCATTTCCTGCGTCGACGGAATTCGATATATGGTTTAAGAGTTTCTACTGTCATCACACAAGAGCGCTTACTAAGGAAACCAAGCTCTAAAAGGTTTATAAGGTTTTTCGGCCTTAAGAAATCGATTACGTACACCCTTATTATCCCTTGAAATTCTTGAGCGGGCTGATGTGTGGTTGGTGGGACGGTTATTACTAGCCTCCCGTCTTCGACCAATTTTTGTGACAAGGCATAATGATTAATTTTTTCCATTGAGGAGGAAAGTTTACGGGTAAAAACGATGGGGTGAGCAAATTGAGTGAAAGGATAATTACATCCACGTCCCTCTGCTTGATGGCCACTGTTGAGATAACATCAATTCCAGGATGGATTAAGGGCCCAATATTGGTTAACTGTAAGCAAATAATTCGAAGATCATTCAGAACATTACCCAAAACTGTACCTGGGTTCGACGCAGCATTACCAGATAATAAGGCGTGTTAGTCGCTAAAGGAAGTGGCGAAATGTGAGTCGAAGATTTCACATAGTTCAGTGGGGTCAGTAACAACCACTGTATCCTTGGCAGTAATAACCCTTAAAGCAGAGTCCCTCATGAAGCTTCTCCGCCTCATCATCTGCTCGCTACACGGCGCACGATTCTATCGGTTCATATGATGAAGTTACGTACTGTGTTCAAACACGTTGATCATCTGCATCACCGGGTGGAGATCTAGTGTTCTCCTCTGTCTCGACTTGAGTATTTCACGTCTATCAGTCTATTTTCAGTAGGGCATATGCCTTGTACATACGGAAATACGCCTTTTAACTTACTGAAGGCCAGAATGTCGATACGAAAAGTCAAATGTTTGACAAATTACCTGGTTGCTAAATTTGGGTATGACGTGAGATAAAATGTATTCCAACTTATGAACCTTGGTAGGAAGAAGAGGGTAGTTCAAAATATGAACTTGATCGGACGGCAGAATAGAGCCGTCGGTTTGAAAGCCAAACTGACGTCAAACAGATATTTGACGATATTGCTTTGGCCTCCTCGAAATGGCTGTAGAACACATTTCTACAAACGAGATGACCATGATGAATATGAGGTCCGAAGTATGGTTGTGTCTAGTGGGCGTTAGGACATTTTGATTGCATCCACTCAATTGAATGTATAAAAGAAATTTGGCTTGATTTGCTGAAGTTCTGAATTAGGTTCAGGAGATACAAGGCATGTTGAAATGAGCAACTATTGGTCTGCGTTTGTAAGACGTGCCTTATGCATGATTTATCACCTTCATAAGATGAGTCAGATCACCCATGGTGGTGTTAACTCTTTGAAGATGCATCAAGTAGGCAACTCGCAAGTACCAGTAGAGGCCATTAACCACAAAGAACTTTCGATCTGATAGAGAATAGTCGCACCTAGTGTTATTGTGGAAAGTTTCTCTTTCAGGTAAATAATTCACCCATCGCCTCGTCCTGTGAGACGATCCCTAGGAAATACGTGATATCCTATTATGCTCGCCTGTCTGTCCGGAGGGAAGCACCACATCTCAGTCACGAGTATGATATAAGGATTAGGCGAAGACGTGCATCTTAATTACCAATCAGCTTATGTTCATGAGTAATTGATTGGCATAACTTCTTTTGGGGCACAAAACTCGCACCCACTACCACACATTAAATGGTCCCCTGGCAACTCAACTGACTCAACACGAGGTTGTTCGATGCACCACTTTTCTGATCAACAGTAACCGACAAACCGCACCCGAGGACCGATCGGAACAGTATTAGACTGGCCGCTGTACACGAAAGAAGACGAATTCGGAAGAATTTCCGAGTCACTGCGCCCTATATTTCATTTATTTCACTCATAGGCCACGCATGAATTTAATTAGAGCCAAGTTCCAAAAAGTGGGAAGTACGAACTCAATTTGTGGTTGCTCTGAATAGATCATTCTTTGTTCACTAAGAGGATGTGGTTTTACGGTTGCGACCCAACCGTCTCATCGTTCATTGCCTGTATACAGGATCGTTCGACATGATGAACGGAACTGTTTATTACGGAGACGTACGCTCTCGTTTCTTTTAATGAACGTCCCACTCTCCTTGTACAGAACAGATTGTAGTTTGTCTCAACTATCCATCAAATAGTCTCTGCATTTGCACAACACTCCATCGGTCGATATGCAAACAGTCGCGGTAGCTCCAAATTCTCATTTGAGTTCATACCAATGGGTACTTCGTGCATTTTCTTGACAGTCATGCATCGACCATCCAAGTAGCGACTAATTGTTGTAGTCGACAACTCCTTCTTAAACTCAGCTTCGAAGCGTATTATCAAAAATTGCAGTGTAATGGTTGGGTCCACGGAAGTCCGCCCCAACAGCGTACCGATCTCTGATTCTGTCACAACCTTGTTTCCATGTCCTTTGCGAGGCTGAGCTTCATAACTGATGTAATCCACATGAAGCCACTTGCAAGCGATATTACACTTGACTCCGTTCAGAATGACAACCTTGCGTCAGTAATCGCCCCCTCGACAATACGCCTGCATTTTCCGGGACTGATGCGAGTGTACTTGCGTCCGCCAGCAATGCATGCGAGAAAACTAATGGCAATGTTATCACAAACTGGTTCACTCTCACATTACAGCTCTATGTCTACCACGATACTAATCCTCACTACGTAAGATTCACAGACAGCTCTAACCATTCGCAACCCTTTGTCTGCCAAAGGAACAACTATGGCCAGCTGCTCGATGAATTAGTAGGAACAGGGTCAGATGATATGTGGTCCACTTTGATCGCTAACACCGTTCTCTTTGGGCAAATCCGTTGACATCCTTCGAATAACCCAAAGGACTTCCTGTATCAAAGTAGCCAATCCGATGAGCTCTAATCAAGATTGGTCGTCAGTTGCGGTTAGTTGGGCCAATCGCGTTCTCGCCGTCACGTCCAAGATTCTAAGGTGAAAATTCTAATGCACCAAAGTGATTTGCTTTAACGTGTGATGGAAAATCTTGTGCCTAAAATGGAAACAGATACTGAAAGTGGTACAGAGAGAGAGTGAAGGATGACGTAAAAACAGGCATGGAAGCTGGTGACGCTCTGAGGCTACCCTGAGTAGCACGAGGTACTGACAACGGTACTCAGGAAAACGATTACATATATTGGGAAAGTAGAGGATAACAAAGCTGCCACATCCCTGGTTCAAGAATGGTCGGCAGATGGGAACCAAAGTTTTGGCCACCATTCATCCAACAGCTTTTCAAACGAGACTAGTGAATGCAAAGCACAACCTCCTGTGGCGCGGCACTTCAACAGAAGCGGATGAAAACACTGGAACTGTCTTCCGCGCACTGTAGTCGACTGCGCCGCATGACTAGTTTATATTGGCGCCCACAAATGTCTGAAGTATCGGCAGATTGAAAGGGTGTTCTCGAATTTTTGAGTCATTATGAGATGACATCTTAGTGGTGTATAGTACAGCAGAAACAGACTCACTATGGTCAGTCGCTGTTCGTATGAAAGGGGGTTCAGACTCTCCACTCTCTTAGTAGCCGCTTACTGGACAGGCTCAAGTGAACCTCTATCTATCATCATCTATAATGTGCATGCCTGTATACTGACCTCCAATAACAGCTTAACTAAGTCCCCAAAGAAACGAGTAAACCACTCTACTGAGAATGTTCAGAGTACCCCGCTTAGCACAGCCAGTCGTCTGCTAGTGTTACTGACCAGGGCGGAGGTACCATTACTCGAAATGACCGTGAGTAATGTGGTGTTAAATAAGCAGTGCTCTTCACAACTGAACTTCCGGATGTGCGTAACGTTAGATTTCGTCGTTATAAACAGCAGTCGACGGAATAGACTTGGCATACAGCTCCCCTTGAATGGCATCCCATGTGGCCCTCAGAGACAGCCATACCGGGGAAACATCGCCGACTGCCGGGAGGTAGATTAAGAAAGCCAAAATTAGCAGCGAACTAAGTGTGGGGCCCCGCCCAGCCGCTGCTGGTGCACAAAGCAGCATTGGGAATTATCAGACGACAAGCAGAGTTTACCTACGATCTCTCGGGTAGGGTTGCGGCCATAATCCTGTTTGATTTTCCGAATCAACAACGGCAGTTTCTGTGAAAGGAGGTAACGGTTTACATTGCCGAACCTGCAGGAAGCCATTCACCTGCAGCTCGTGAACAAACTGCTTGCGACCAGCAAGTTGGTAGTGCACGAGTGCTCACCTTTAGGGTCGTGCTATCCCAGTGTTAGTAAGTAGTTTGCTTCGCGATACATCCAGACGAAGTACCCAAGAATACGCATGACGCCAGGGCCGCCGGGAGGAAGTTGATGGTATCAGTATGATTCCCACTTCTTGTATATTTTCGAGATAACACCATGTTTATATGGCGTCGGCCAGTGGAGCGAGAATGTTGAAGCAGGTGGGCTAGTGGTTCCACCAGGACATCTTTGCAATTTTTCAGTGCTAGTGGAGACAATTTATTCAGAACCGGTGAGTCACCAACCATCGGGTGGAGTGGTATGCTTCGAGCGCTGATAATTATGAGGTCTGGCAAGATGCTGTCAGCTGGATTATGACTACTTCTCATATGCAAGGAGTTCCCCCCAGGTTTCTGTTGAATTCTGCAACGAATGTGGTCAACAGACCACTAGCAGTTTCAGCATTGTACGTCGTCATACTGATGGGATACTTGAAGCTCCGCAAAGGCGGCTTTCCGTTTGAGTATGGGTGCTGTACAACCAAATAGTCTCCCAGGGTGATCACTGAACGGCCGCGCCACGCTGATGGCCAGGCCCCACATTAGTTACTTGTTTGTTTCGGAAATTTTGATACAGTTGGCCGGATGTTGTCTCCCCCAAATACGAACGCTGCCTCAGAGATTATTCTCTGTATTGACCTTCAAAATTTTGGCTTCATTCACGACTTACTGCAGGCAGCCTGAGGAAGGTAAAGCGAAAGGTTTACAGCTATTGCAACGAAGGGACGTTAACGGGATTTCTGTCAATGTGTGACCACCAAGACGGATGAGTCTATCGATGGTCACTTGACACTACGGAGATACTCCCGCACCTTTCTAGGGTGAGCTTCTGGAGGGATACTGCCTGTCACCTTCTCAACGAGGGTCAAATGAAAGTCACAGATAACGCGAAACGAGATTTTCACACGATCATCTGTACAAAAGGGAGCACCAAGCTCGACCAGATCTACCACGTGAGCCTCGTTGGCCCACACGAGATCCAGTTGGGACAGTTGGTGCGCTAGATAACATTCTGATTGCTCAAAATCCAATGTACGGCTGTAGACTTCTATAACATCGAAGCTCGAAGGCTGGTCAGTGATGCAGTCGATGTCGGGAAGGTGGAAATCAACAAATATGAAAACACGACTTTTAATGATCGTTGCCAGTACAGCCACAATGTGCATCCTCTCACTTCCGTTTGTGGTTGCGGTAGGTACTCTGTGGATAGTTCCGTCCGTTGAGGAAAAGGAGTGTGGAGTGCTAGTGATCACCTCTAACTACTGGTTTGGCGTTAGTGAAGTGGCGTCCGAGGTCAATGGTATAGGCGGCAATGTCACCATCTTTGTCTGGTATGCGATTGTTCCGTAGCAAGACGCCTCTGGAGGTGTGCGGCCTCTAATTAAAAAATTATTTTTCAAACCAGGCTTCCAGGTCGACTTTTACCTTGAACGTCTCGGACTGTGCTAGTTGGTTCGGACTTCGGACCTTGTACCGCATGAACAAGACGCTCGTGAGCGAGCACCGATAACGGAGTGCATATATATGCAGCATCCATAGTGACATCTACCGAGTCGACGTGGTTTCTGGGAGTACATCACTTTGAGCCAACCTAAGCAGGGCCGGCTGCTGTATGTTTTTTGACTTCATTGGTTAGGTTGGTATGGAGCTGGGTGCATCTTACTGAGACCAGCCTGAACACATGTTGTCATGGGCCGCCTGCTTCCCTTGTTGGCGTGTGAGCCATAAGGTTAGCCAGCTGTGTAGTCTGAGTGAAGCAACTTCACTTAGAGAATGCCCCTGTGTGAACACTTATGCGCTTTGAATTATACCAAATTGAATAGGGCCGTTTCTCGAAAGCAGAGATGCTTCATTGTGAAGTCACCCGTGGAGAACCCTTTCTTACATGCGTTTATTAAGAAAGGTAACCGCTAGCAAAATGGTTCACCAGGGAACTTTAGAAAATGTGAGAAGGCGCCTACTAGGCCAAACAAGGCATGCGCGCACTTCCACACGTACCAAGAAACCAATGATCTGAACTCTTCAAAAGGAGAACGGATCGCAGTGCCACGGTACTGTTGAGAAAATTATCGAAGTTAATGATTGGATGACCACAACAGTTTCGATTGACGGATGGTTTCCCTGAGATGAATCACAGTTTGATATCGAACAGACTGAAGATGGACTGTAATCGCACAATAATCCATTCCAACCCAAAAGGGTTCTTCCGAGTATTAGACGGGTTCAAAACAGTGACGGTGAGCTGGGCTCCGGAGAACTTGCTGCAGGCACTACGCGAACCAAGTAAAATGACCGACAATTGGCTATTCGCACACCATCAAATTGGCGCGCTAAAACAAAAACGTCTAGATCAACGCCGAGTTAGCGGTCAAAAACAGGGGGTCGAGTGCACATGGGTTTTCACATGACTGTGCTCCAAAATTCGATACAAAACCTTCCTATATTTCTAATTTCATGTCCAGCTGACTGCTTTTCTGCCGCCCTGGGTAACGCTTGTGAGTGAGTGCCGATTCGGTGCTCCATTTGCAACCGGGCTGCGGGTGCGATCTAGGCTGGTCACCTATTGTTGTGTGTAAACTTGCCTTCAGGGATGTGTCGTTGACTTTTTTGAACATCCTGCTTATAACTAGCTTGACGACTAAATCAAAAATCACCCAGCGAGGAAATTCAGCGGTTCAAATTAAGGCTTGCCAATCATAGAAAGAAGAAACACCCTACCCATAAATGACACAATTTCGTCAAAACTTGGGGGTTGACATAATTCGGTGCATTTATGCAAATGAAGGTATTCTGCACACGTCTGACGTAACAACTACGGCCGAATTCAGAAGGTTCTGTAATCGACGCTTTTTAGTGCAACAATAATCGGTCAAGCTCACTATGCACATTATTAAACGGTTGTGCATATAGTGTTCACAGAAAGGGCTGAACTTCGTACCTTCCACTAAAACCTCAGATACAGTTTGAATGGCCGACAGAGCTTGGTTTCTGTCTGAGCGTACCGTAGCTTCTCGCAAACCGGATGTCCCCCACTTGTTCACAACTCTTTCCGGTTCACTGTTCAACCCTTGGACGATTTAAGCCAGGATCCTGTTGCGGAGGTCAGCATAGCTTTGGTGATGGCAGTTCGCAAGTAAAGACCAAGCACCGGAACTTGTAAACCGTGAGCAAACCAGCCTTGATTCAGTAATTCAGCGACTGATACACGGATTCGAGGCAGGAGCCCAAGGTTCCCGGATCCAATCAGTTCTCTCAACTCACTGTCAGCTGGCGTCTGCTGATCTGAAACGTGATCACTGGAAACAATGTGTGGCACCGCTGCTGGGGACTACGGTGACTATCAAGGACGGAGTAAGATAATCTACATAATGAATTTTTGGATAAATAAGAATCAAGCAAAGCCTTGAAACAATCCCTGGAAGCGCCGCTGACCACCTCAGAACGGAAGTTATTCCAATGGTTAATAACCCTGTGGGAAAAGAACTGCTACCTTAAAAGCGTCGGAGGACGGAGCTTGAAAAGCGCTCTATTATGTCCTCGTCGGCCGTCATCGTTCGCTACAGTGAGGAACTGTCCTGCGAAACCTAGTTTAAAAAGAAGTGTGTGAGTATCAAATCACCGTGGAACCTTCGAAATTTAGGTCGGTACAGATCAAAAATTTCAATTGGAGACTCGTAAGTGACATTGCGCAGGTCTGTGACTAGCTTTGTAGACGTGCGTTGGACACGCTCAACAGATAATACGTTTTTTTAGGCCGGTATACGTTACCTGATTTGCATACTCGAGGAGCGGTTTTATATAAACCCCGTGAAGCGCTTGAAGATCTTTCTTGTCTATGCGGGGTAAAGTGCGCCTAATCATCATAAGAGCGGCAAGTCCCTTCTTTGCCGCCATTTCAGAGTGATGCGTGAAGGACAAGTTAGACGGAAACTAGATGCCCAGACATTTCTTCGGATCGGTTCTTACGATATCTACTGTGCTAGATGCACTATGAATCATGAAATCATTGCTAGAATCTCCACCGAGTGACATTTGAGCACAGTTATTGTCATTTAGTTGGAGACTGCAATCGTCCGACCAGCACTTGATGGTGTCGAGATCAGTCTGTAGTGCACTGAGATCAGTGGCATCCCAGATGTTTAGGTTGTCTGCATATAAGAGAGCGTTGTTGGCAACATTGTTGGGGAGGTCGTTGATGTAAATAGGGAATAACAAAGGACCTAGGATTGACCTTTGAGGAACTTCCGCAGAAATGAGGACAGGAGACGAAAGGTCTGATCCGGTCTTGACTCTAGAAAGACAATCGAACGGAAGACCCCTCCTTGAATACCATAGGCTTCCAGTTCGTGTTCCAGGGGGCCGTTTGAAACACGGTCAAAAGTCTTCACGAAATCAAAGAGGATAGCATCTGAGATGGGCCCACTGTCTTCGTCCTCCGTCAGACTAGCATGTTTGGTATGCATGGCCGATTAGGAAGGAAACCATGCTGGGTGGAAGAGAAAGGGTGATTTAATAAGAAGTGATTGGGGATGGCACGCTTTAGTAAGCGCTTCATTATTTTGCACGGAATGCTGGTAAGGCTGATTGGAATGTAGCAAGCCGGAGAGTGCCGGTCTCCCACTTTAAATGTGAGTGTGAACGTCGCCACTTTCCATGCGCTAGGGAGAAAACCAATCTGGAGCGTTTGCTTAAACAGCTTATAGAGAGGTTCTGAAAGACTGACAACTGCTTCCTTGAATATTCTGGGATGGATCTTGTCAGGACCCATCGCACTGTATGAGTTAACCTTGAGTTAAAGGTCTTCAACATATAGCACAGAAAACTCAGTGGTCATGAGTGGTTGCCTGAACTTCTGCAGCGGTAGGACAGGATGCCAGCTCAGTGGTGCAACGCTGTAGACTGCCGGGTAATACCCTCTGAACAGCTCGGTCACAACTAGGGAGTCGCATAAAGTCGCACCGTCCGACAGTCGCGGAGAAAGAGCCGAAGCTTCAACCTTTCTTAGTCGTCGCGTATACTTAAATAAGAAGTTTTTGTTCCCGCGGGCCTTAAGGAGGACCTTCTCTCGCACGAGTTTGGCGTATTCTCGGATTTCCTGCCCACACCCATTTCGGACAACGTGGAACGCGTCTGTTCCCTGAGTTTCCTGTAAGCTTGTGCTTTGCGACTAAACAAGAATGGTCACTGAGAAGACGACGTATCTTACGCGGAAGTGGTGACCGATAAGAGAAAGTGCACATGATGCGTGGTATAGATAGGTCGTCCGCTTCCTGAATTGCGCTTTGAAAAATACGCAAGTTCTGGTCCACGGAGTCCAAGTCAAGAAGAAGTGAACCTAGGTAGGTTCACAGGCCGTCAAAATTAGCCTGTTTAAAGTTTCGAACTGTGGACCGTTTTGCTGGTAGTTCTAACCAGTAACAAACAAAATCAAAGGTTAACAGAGAGTGGTTACCGTGTCCAAGTGGTGGCTTGATGATCAAACTGTCAACCGGGCGGCTTTTGCTAGTGATGAATAATTCGGGCAGAGAGAGAATCGAACCAAAACGAAGCCGCGTCGGGGCGGTGACGTGCTTCGTCCACGAAGTCCGTCTTACCAGCGTTGATGAGGAAGTCGAGAATCCGCGTTCACTGTCCTGACGAGAAACTGACACCCAGTTTACCTTGAGCGCACTAAAGTCACCCATACTAAGCAGATGAGTAAAACGTTGTAGGCCTAAGAAGTTGTATAAGTCTACCAGAAGAGTGTCGTCGTCGAATACGTCGGGTAAGTCAGAACGTTAACTAAACCCCACCAGGAATGGACCTTGGCCATGAAGTGCTAGTCAAAACCACAGAGCGTCACATCTATCAGAGTACTGAAAGCCACCGATAACCGTGGGTGTCTGGAGACACTGTTGGAAGTAAATCGCGGGACCCCCCAATTCTTTCTCGGAGGGAGTCAGCCTGGTAAAGTGAATACCCAGGGAAACAGTTCACTCTCGGTGATATCTACTCTGAGTCAGGTCGCGTGAAAGTAAACTTGCGGGGTTGGTTGTCATGAATTAGCTGCCTGATTTCCGATGATTTATTCAAGAGACAGACAGTTCGTATACATGCACTTGGAAGCTACTTCCTTGTTGGGTTTCACGAGAAAAGAAATTGGAGAGTGCGAGGAAGGGACTGAGAAAGAAGGCCTAGAATTGAGCAGGTTTGTGCGGCTGGACCCGGTCTGTTCTTCCGAGTTGTTCTAACGACCCTCCTTCAGGGCTGTAGACGTGACATAACCGCTTGTGCATACGTCAGCGACCTTGATGGACCCTTGTTCAGCACTCATAATGTCCCTACTTGCGACCTCTGCGCCCATGTCAAATTCTGCTTTTTGAGAGTGTGTTTGGAAGTTTTAACCCACGAAAGATTCGGCTTAATCTGCTGAGTGTGGAGTTTGGAAGACGGCAATGCGTGCGGTGTTATGGGTTGCTGGTTGAAATACCTACTAGGGTAAGTCAACTTAGTACTTTTAAAGTCGCAGGACGAGGCCCCAGCAGGCTACTTCCGATCCGAATTCTTAAGAGGAAGAATTTTCTACTGGACTGTTCGGTGGGTTTTGGGGTGGTTAACCCTGAAGACGGTTTTTGCGCGGTTTCATTGTCTTCAATGCACATGCCTTTGCTTGGAACGTCAGTCGTTGAGACGACCATGTGAAGGGTGTTTCGCCCTCTATAACAGACACAGGACTTTGAGGGGATACTTCGAGAGCAGAAGCTACGACGTAAGACTCTGGTTGTAGCTTCTGGTCTGCCATGATTCGTGACAATCTAAATCCACAGTTTGCGTCCCACCTTCTCTTGCCGAGTGCGATCGAAAGATACGCCTTCCAGATGGCCTTTACTTACTTCAGAGCCACTGTTTCTCCTACCACGGCTAAACATGCCTAGCAAGAATACCAAAAGGCCAAGTGACTTTTTGGTTTTCTTGGCGCGCAGCCAGCTTGTGAGTGTCAGGCTTGTAAAGTTCGGGGGGAATGAAGTTGTTGAGTTTGATTTAGCTACACCGGTTGGAGAGGATCTTGTGGGAAAGCGGCCCCATATGACAACCCTGCTTCCTTGAGAGCTTTCTCCTCCATTCTTATTGCCGCCCCCTCTATGCGTGCAGCTGACAAAGCAACTGCCTTCTTGGTGACTAAAACACCAGGGAGTGCAAGCCCTATGTACTCATTCAAAGACTGTAGTTCCACTTCCGTTTCCGACGGAGTCCTCCAGAACTACTGTACCTTACTCCGCATGGAAGAAGTAGGAGGTACAGAGCTAAGAAGAGTCCCGCATTTGAAGTCGCAGGTTTTCCGTGTCACTCCAGTTGTCGTGGTGTGTGGTTGACCAGTCAGCGGTGGAGTAATCCCTCGGCTTTCACTAAACACGCAGATCATGCAGATTCAATCGTTTGTTGAGGAGGCTGGCTATTTGTACTGGTGTTCATTGGGGCCAGTGCACTTGTACTGATATCACTTCTGACATTAGTAGCATTGCACTCCGTTTTGTACGGACATTTCATGTCTATACCGGCAGCAGACGCTTGCTGCCATAGACATTGCCTGCTGAATCCCAGCATTGCTGAATCTATCACGGGCCATTGTCGACATGGACGTGCAATATGCAATATGAAGCAGTTAGTTTTCATCGATCCAGGAAAAACGAAGCAGACACGATAAAGCGGAAAAAATCGGATGATATGTGACTCAAATAGTTCAATACGTAACGGATTAGTACGTTATTTGATAACGGAAAACGGTAGTCTTGTGCAATTTTTGATGCACGGGGCACCGGTGAGACAAAAATATGAAAAGACAATGACAGCGAGAAAAGTTAAATCAAATTTTGAATTATCTGCGTCCAAAGTTACCGGAACTAGCAGAGGTGACAAAGTCGTCGGCATCTGCTTTGACTAGCTGGAGGCACTGGAAAAGCGATCTGAGCAAAGACGAAGTACCCCAGAAGAACTACGTCAACTACGGGACTACGACAGTGAAACTCAGAGTTCGCCATTTAACGAACAAGATGTGGTTGGCGTAGCGGTGTATTCCACTGGGCTGGCTTCCGGGAGGGTTGACAAACCTTCGTGTCGTCATATTGGAATGCCAGCTCGAATGGGAACGCGCCGCCTTATCTGTGGCTGCATCGTCTGCCTAAGAACTAGGTCAGAAAGTACGGTTCAAAGACAAAATCAAAGCAAACCAGAGACCGCCGCCGCCATTGGCCGACGATAATGAAAAATGGCTTGCTCACTAGTATACCAATCACGAACACGTAACATGGAGTGTAACGAAAACCGAAAACCTCAGAAGAACACGGGAGACCTTGACCTTCAGCCCAGGATGTATTTGCTCTAGACAACGGACAGCATAGTAGATCGGCGTCTGCAAACTGATAGTTTTTGAACAGCCTTGAAGAATCCCACCTGGACTGTTGCATTAGAAGTGGTATATGCTAACCAGAAATGCAGGAGAAACGTTTGCCAAAATTAGCTATAAGCACGCTATAGCGCAAAAAGATAGAGTTGAAGGTCACAAATTTCCTCGAAGTTATTTCGAGAGAGAAACCATTTTTATGGGAAACATATTTTCCCAAGCAGTTGCATTATTTCCCAGATTAAAGAGCTTAGTTTCATAAGTATTGAAAGGTGGTCCCACGTTTCACCACCTTTCTTGAATAAACTGCAATAATTATCCTCATTCTAACATAGGCTACTGCCATCATTTCCGTTGATCTTATTCATTTCAAGTCGTGTAGGTTTAAAAAATACCAAAATTGAGCACTTTCCATCTATACTTCTCCTTCGTTAACTTACATTTTCTATCATTTCCCGGCGCAGTAACAGTGGTTTTGCTGCCACCTATTCGGTGACTATTTGTTTGAATGAACTCGATTTGGCTTCATCTTCCCTCATTAGTGAGTAGTGTCTGGTTGTCAATTTTGTTGTACGGACACATTCTTGACTCGACTTCTGGGGATTTTTTTTACATTCGAGGTGATGGACCTAATCTTGTATATTTACTCAATTAGTATCATGATAAACCCAACTGTTACAAGCGCCTTCTCACTGGCCGTTTCGAAAGGCGATGACCCCATCTACCGTTGGATATTCAGTAAGGCAGTTATCGGATCAACAGATTGCGTGTAACCCGGTGTGCGCTCGAATCGTTAACTAACGAAAAAATATTCCACATTCGCTTGAGTTCAAAATACCGATGAGCTTTGGAAAATATTAGCCTTATCGATTGGTGGACGACTGAACAGTAGATGGGGTAAAACAAAACCTCTGGTAGCCAAAGATTCTAGGCGGAAACAATGGTGACTAGAAGTATCGTGACCAGTCAACTTACTACTGTGTTTCGTATAGGCCGGTATACCCATTATCTCCCTCCAAATGAATAGTTTCCCTTGGAATGCTACCTACCTCAACTAGTGTTAGAAGCAGCAAAGGTCGGTAGGCATTCACTACATGGGTAGAAGAGACTTGTAGCGAACCTGACAGATGATGGTTAGGACAACAGTAAGTAGTCACTGCAAATAGATGTTATCGGTGTTCTAATGGACCTGAAAGCCATATGGGTTAAGTTTTGCCAAAATAAAACGAACACGAGGCAAAGAATGATGAGAATAAAAAGGAAAGGAAAGTGGGCTATCGGAGTTGAATTTTACATTGGCCAGTCCGATTAAGCTGATGCCTATTGACGACGTTGACCATAACCTAAGAGTGCACAGGCGTTAGACAAAATGCCATAATCGTGGTCAAAGAAATGTGTATCGAACCTCATCAACCTTGCTGGAACATTTCGCGGGCACTTTCTAGGAAAATTAGCCTTCAAAATTTCGAACGGGATCTCAAATGCCGATAGGAGAAAACGAAGTTATTTCGGTGGAATACAACAGTTATCGTCAAACCTAATTAATTGTGAACAAAATATTGTGATGAGAACGCAATGGCGCAAATTGCAACTAGAAAATTGCTGAGGCAGTGTCCTGTAACCAGTCCGTTTTGGTCATGAGAACTTCATGCGAACACTGGTAGCTCTGGAGGAGGACGACCTCACGAGTGTGTTGCCCACTTCCAGTGCGTATAAACTGATGGGTCAAGGAAAATTAAATGTGTTTCCATTTGCCACGAAGCGTCACCTTCATTCGGTTTTCAAATAGGCGCCATTAATGTTTTCAACCAGCCGGAAAATCTCTACAGGTGATGACCACATACCAAAGGAAAGGGCTGATAGTAGTTTTTGTTAGTATATAGTATAGGGGTTCATCTACACGAAAGGGTGGTGCAGCCACCTGGGGATAACCCCGGTCCGCCTGCTATATGATGTTCAAAATCCTTCCTAAAATCCTAGTTCACACTTTACTTAGGTTCCCAAGAATATCTGTTTGCTGCATGTGCCCGCGCTTGTTTGTTCGCACGTTCGTTGATCTACGCGCGTCAGTGGCGCCACATTCACTTCCGGCTTGCTCGTACGCTCGACGGTAGAGATTTTCTCCCTAGCAACATCAGTGTGCTGGTGTCTCTAAACACTAGTTGCGACCTACTGAAACTTTCAATATACTTTAGTCTCCCCCAGCTAACCGTATTCCCATTTCGCGTCTGGTAATCGTTGGGTATACCTCGGAAAACGTTAAATTAGTGCACGTTTGCACTAAAGAGGTGTTGGCTATATACCTGATCTGCCTTAGTGTTACAAAGGCATTTTGAAGCCACAGTGGGGATGACCACCTAAGTAATTAACCCCAGAGATGTAGCAAAATCGGCAATAACTTCCGTTAGTTGTCCATTAACAGGAAACAAGCAAACAGAGGGCAAGAGGCGGATGAGAAAATAACGGCACGCTACATTCGTAGAAACTGCACTTTTCGATTTATATATGGCGAACACCAGATGCATATATATATATACTGAGAGAAAATAAAATGTGCGAGAAATCATGAGAGTTACGGACTGCAGAACGTTGCAAAACACTAGAGAACACCCCATTGTGCAGTGACCGAAGAAGAGGCTGAATAACACATAGCGATCGAACAGTGATTTGAAAAATGGGGGAAATTTTTGAATTGTGATGTAACGGGACTACTGAATAAATTTTTATGGCAGATATGTGGACATCCTCAACGGTTTCAAACGGTTGACAGCTTCCAATGAAAGAATTGTACATTAACGCCGTGAAGGTTGAGTTGATTCATAAACATACAGTATGGTGCTTCCAATTGACAAGGTTGGATCGGGAAATCAGGAGGTCTGTAGAGTTCAGGCGGGCTATGGCCGGTCAATTACGAACAGCGCAATAGAGTAGTAATGTCGGCACGTAAAAGGGACGAGAGCGAACGAAGAGCAAGATGAAACGCTACTACAGCTCTGTGCGTTGAGAAGTGAAGTGAAGGCCAAGTTGAAATTCGACCTGCGATCGGTAGTCACTACAAAAGGTCAACCAAACTGAGCGACCCAATGTTCCAAAAATGCTCGTGCGACGGTTTCCGACGAGCGAGTCGGAATTGGTATAGCCTCTGGCCAACGTTCAAACCTGTCTACGCATGTCAGGATGCAAGTATACCCATCCGAGTGTGGCAGGGGTCCAACCAGGTCGACATACACATGATAGAAACGTTCATCGGGGGCTGCAAAAATTCCCACTGGGGTACGCGTGTGACGATGGATCTTAGACCGCTGGCAGTGTATGCGCGTTTTCGCTCATGTGCGGACGTCGCGATTGACGTTGCGTCAGACGAAGCGCTGCGTGACCATTTTGACTGTTAAGCGTATGTCAGGGTGAGATGTTGTGCAACGTGTCAAAAATTTGGCGGCGAAAGGCCAATGGAATAGCCGGAAGAGGGATGCCTTGTGAAGTGTCACAAATAATCATACCACCGAAGGAATTCATGGGAACTATTTCTAACTCAAGGGAACTGGATCGGCGGAGTTGTTTTATCTCCAGGTTGTTGTCCTGTGCGGCTGTGATTGCCGTCAGATCGACTGAGCTTTCTGTCGTGCTCAGTGTAGCATTAATGCCCGAGACAGCATCGGCGATTGGGTTCGTAATACCTGAAATATGACGGATATCGGTCGTGAACTAAGCGATATATTCCAAGTGTCTGGTCTCTCTGGGGAATACCTCTCCGTTGTCGAGCGTAACGCATAAGTTAGCGGCTTATAGTCTGTGAATATGATAAAGTCCCTGCCTTCAAGGACATGTCGAAAATGGCGGATGCCGAGATATACCGCTAACAGCTCCTTCTTGAGAGCACTATACCGCGACTTAGTATGTTCTAACCGTTTAGAGAAAAAGGCTAGTGGGCACCAGTGGGCACCGAGTTTCTGCTGCAGAGCCGCCCCTACAGCCACGTCTGGTGCATCCACGCTCATTGCTAAGGGAGGAGACGGATGATGATGCGACAGCGATGCTATATTGGCGATAGCCCTTTTTAAATTATTGAAGACCATTTTTGCGGCCGTTGGGAATAATAATGAACGTGCCTTACCTCTGAGAAGGTCGGTGAGCGTTTGCATTAGAAGGGCATAGCTAGGGATGAAACGACGGTAAAAATTCACTGAACCATCTAAACGGCGAAGTTGCTTGAACGATGTGGGCTCCGGGTAATCCACTATTGCTTGTAATTTGTCGGGGAGAGGTTCTATCCCGCTCGCGGATATACTGTGACCCAGGAAGGCTACGCGGGACGCTACGAAATAGCATTTAGCTAGATGTATGGTCACTTCATGGTGCGACAACCAGGTGAATAACGAACGCAAGTGTACGCGACGTTCCTCCTGCCTTGAGCTAACCATCAAGATATCACATAAGTGCGGATAAACACCGTCCAGTCCGCGACACACGTCGTGAATAAAACCTTGGAAAGTCTGAGCGGCGTTGCCAAGACCAAACGGCATGCGTAAGCATTCGAAAAGCCCGAACGGTGTTATGACTGCTGTCTTTGGGACGTCTTCTGGGGCTACAGGAATCCAGTTGTAGGCGCGCACTAGGTCGATTTTTGTGAATATTTGTCTCCCCGACAGGTTTGCCGTCAAGTCCTGAATGTGGGGAATTGGATACCTATCGGGAGTGGTTGCGTTGTTCAACGCTCGATAGTCGCCGCACGGGCGCCAGTCGTTATCAGTTTTTAGGGACCATGTGCAATGGCGGAGCCCACGGACTATTGGACGGACGGGTAATACCGAGGTGGAGCATATGCTCGAATTCGGCTCAGGAAATTTCCAGCTTATTGGGAGCTAAGCGGCGTGGACGACATCGAACTGGCAGCCCTGGTGTGACAATGTGATGCGCGACGTCGGTTGTCACGGCCGGTAGTTCGTTAGTGGGGCGAATCAGTTGAGGGAATTCGGATAAAAGTTTCCCGTGAAGCTCGCAATTGGGGGATTGGCTAGCATAGGACTGATCACAGCCGCGTGCGACAGCTTGCTCCGAACGTTTTGCTGTGTCGAGGTATCAATCAGACGCGATCGACGTGCGTCGACCAGTAAATCGAAATGTCGGAGGAAGTCGATGCCAACCATAGGGAACGGTGAATCAGCTACTAAGAAGGCTCAGTGAAAATCGCCTCCAAGACCGAAGTTTAAATTCAACAGCCGACGACCGAAGGTTCAAATGGGCGTACCGTTTGCAGCTCAGAGAGTAGTGCTGGATTCTGATTGCGCATCCATTACTGAATGCGAGATGACACTAACCTCCGCTCCTGTGTCGATTACAATTTGCATTTTGAAGGTTAAATCCCTCAGAAAGAAAAGGTGACTGCTGTTTGACCGGCCTGTGACTGTCGTCGCTAGAACACGCCGGCCTGCTAGTTTAAACATTTGTTAGCACGACGGCTACATGGTGATCGGCATCGTCTAAGATCTTCACCATACGTCTCATGATACCAACAAACACTGCGAGTTTTTATTCCGGGCGGTGATCGGGCTCGCGTTGGAGGAATTCTAGACGGTGCCCCATTGCGCTGAATGCTGGCACGAAGATCAGCCAGTTCACGCCGCAATTGAGCCTTTTCGGCGTTTGTTTCTGATGGGTCGCGTTCACGGCATTTCAATGATTTCCGCAGGCTTTCTATTTCGGCGTCCTTCGTGGCCAAAAAATGATCCGCCGGACTGTTCGAGTTAACTATCTGCCCAACTATTGCTATCTACCCTGTGCCTCGGAAATGCTCATGTACTGCGTCAGCCGAAACCGCTAGGTAACTTAACGAACGAGAGGGTAACACGGAAAGTAGCCCCTATGTGTGTTCAGGCAATCGTAGAATCCACAACTCTTTGCATAAACGACTCAGGCAGCTGTGATTTGCCTGCTACATGTCGCATCTTCCGAAGAAGAACCGACGGCTAATTGTCCCCCAACGGTAGCCGTTGGAACAGTTGTTTCAAACGCATTTTACCGGATGGCTTTGTTTCTTTAAGAATCGTCTGCTCAGCGGACTCATAACGATTGGTTGTCGACCCTAGTAAGATATCACTAATCAGGGTCAGCATACCTCGGGGAAGACGCGGTAAAGCTGCGATAACTTGTCCGAGTCATTTGTTATGCACCGGTTGCCGGACTCTATTTCCAGCACAGCGAACCACAGCTCTGGATCGACATCCCCGAAAGCGGGAACAGCTAGAGTGATCAACGATACCGAAGCCGAGAATTCGGACTTGACTTCTTCAGTGTCCATGGCGACCGAGCGAATGGAAATGGATTTATAAATATATATGTGCACTATATATATATATATATACAATATACGCACCCAAAAAATGATGAGGGGAGAAAATGAACTCAGGTATACACTGATATATATCCTAAACGGGCTCACCAATTTGTAGATTTCAGGCGGGCTATGGCCGGTCAATTACGAACAGCGCAATAGAGTAGTATTGTCGGCACGTAAAAGGGACGAGAGCGAACGAAGAGCAAGATGAAACTCTAGTACAGCAAAACGTCAAACGAGCAGACACCGGAGCAGAAACTTCAGAGTGCGCGGGTGGCCTGCCGGTAACCATACTCGTTCAAACGAACGTTTAAGCGCATACAAAATGTGGGGAGGAGAAAGAGCACAAATGCTAACTGTAACTTCAACGCAGTGAGCCATAAACAAATAAGGTCGCTACAAGTCCAATACCAGCAAAATAAGCTGGATTACGTAAAGAATGATATGCATCACCCACGCAAATGTGAACAATGGGAAACCCTTTATTCCCACAACTATCAAATTGATGTAATGAAGCGAAACCGCTTAAATTAGAGTCCACATATCTGGTTAAAACAAGTAAGGTAGAATGTACGCATACGAACACTTGGAAGAGATAGCTGTATGTCGGGTTTTCACGTTCGAACATGGAGAGTTGGTATGCCAAATTCCGAAACAGGAACATGACCAAGGTACGCTAGATAACTTTGTATCGTGCGGCTGTCGGATCTGTTAAAAAACTCTTCCAAGGCGGTTCTGATACCTAGATTTTCCATTTGGCTCCTTTGTACATAACTCCCTTACAATTTTTCAACTTGACCGTGATTACTCACCCAAACATAGTTTCATTCGTTTGGAAGTCACCACATGACCTATTTGCTCATATATGGCGTGCGTCACCGGAGATGAACCTAGACTGTTCTGTCTGCATTATTAAAGGGAGATGTGGGGTAATTCCCTATATTCACTTTATACTGTCCAATCAACTTTGAGCAGTCGATTTGTGACTTACAGCACATTTTTATTATTGATACTAACCGTCGCATTTGAGGTATGAAGCCGATTGTTTTACACATTTCTTTGCGCACAGAATAGTACCGTACAGTCTTTGTGCAAAAACGTGCTCTGAATTCGGTGGTTGTTATTTCTGTATGTGCCGCTCGAGGACGCTTTGGTCGTAACACACTGAGGGGTCTGCTTGGCTGTGACCCCAGGACCTATCTTACCACCAGACCTCCAGCTTGGACTATTTCGGGCCTGGCGTGTATCACATCATCACCTGCTGCAGTTGGCCTTGTCCGCTGTCTTTAACGCCTAGACGGATTCAACGCAGAAACGTGTATGAATAGGATTGTCTAGTTCATTTACAAAAGGCTCGAGGAGGTTAGAAAATAGAATAGTGTATATAGACGTTGGGAACTGGATGCGTTTGTAATTGAATATGGCTTCAATCCCAGCCAATCAAAACCAAATTCATGTAGTTTACAAAAGTGGCATTTTCCAAGGGCGGAGGACTTTGATCAGCGTCATTCATGCCAGCAAATACAATTAGCACAAAAGATGGGAACATGTTGGAATTGATCCAACAAAATAAAACTCTGTCAGTTTTCACTATCGACAATCGATCGACAGTGAAAAGCCAAGTCTCAGCGCGTTGACTTCGTGTATTATTATCGACCCTGGAAAATAGAGAGTACAGAGAGACACGTCAAGCTATCGAGGCACGAAGCGAGTTGTGATTGTTGCCCCGGGCTGGATGTTACAAAATGGGTAGCTTGACTAAAACAAATGTGGGTACAAAGCCAAAATCACAGAAAATGTACATATGAATGCGACTATCAGAATATCATTTATTATAGTCGCTACAAACACTCAGGTGTAACACATTCGCTGGAGTGTGCAGCATGAACGGAAATCTGAACCCCAAGAATATGATGGAAATAAAAGAGGACTCTTGAATTATGTATTGGAGTGAAAGATAATGAATGAACACAGTTACAAGGTCACATAAATAACCTTCATTAGTTGCTATCAAGAGATTTCATGACAACAGATCTCGTGTAGGTTAGGAAAGATTGCCCTCGAACTATATGTTTTCATTTGTACACGATATTGGCATAATAAAACAATTGCATAACAAGAGGAGACAAGGCATGTAAGTCATGTTCATCACATCCACCACACCTTCGAAGAGTGTGCGAACATCTGTAATTCCGTGGTGGTCTGGATTCCAAACGTTCACATCTTCTGACTTACGGTTCTTCCAGGGTTTCGTTTAATTCAGGAATAGCTTGTGCTTCAATTATGTCGTTTCCTTTGAATGCAACAGGACCAACTATAAATGACTCTAGAATTCGAATAAACAGAGTTTATTTCAACTCAGCATCATGTCTTCGATGGCAAGAAAGGTCTTCCAAGTCAAGAACAGTAACCATACGAGTTCTGTGAGATGAAAGAACTATTCAATTAACAGGACGTAAATCGTTGCCGTTGAAATATGTACCATCAGCTGTCTTGATACAGCCAGGAGTTGTATGCGGAGAACACGATTTGGAAAGGAATGTAGTACACTTTCCGGTTACCGAATATGATGTATGGCATGAGAAAATTATCGACTCCTCGATCAAGTTCCACAAATGAGTTCGGTGTTGAAGAAACGATAGCAGAATTCAGCGTGCGTGCACAATTTTCTGCAAGTCCATTTGAATGGGGATGTCGCAGAGCAGTAAACAAACGCCGGCATCCAATTCCTTTAATCCATTCCTCTAAAGACTTGACAGTCAAATGGGTACCTTTGTCGGTGACCAAAGCAACAGGTACACCCTCGCAACAGAATACTTTCTTCGAAGCATTGTGTGCAACGTCTACACCCTTTGATGTCATGAGAAAAACTGCAGGCTATCTAGATCAATCATCACTAATCACTGGGGCATAGAGTTTCCCCAGGAATCGACCACAATAATCAGCGTGAGCTCTCTGTAATGTTTCAAACGTAACAGGCTATGGAAGTCATCGTGTCTGTTTCGTATGATTCTTGTGTGTTGAATTGGTACAACTTTTGACAGTGTGTCTAATGTCCCTTATTTTGATTCCGGCCACCAACAAGACATGCGTGCAAGCGACTTCATTTTATCAACTCCTAAGTGTCCGTAATGCAAGTCCGCAAAAACTTCAGATCTTAGAGTCGGTGGAATTACAACACGATCATCAAAACACAATATTCCATCCGGAGTAATAGGCAAACTTTCACGACGACAGTAGAATGAGGGAAATCTACGCCGCTCCTGTTGTGTCCAGCCAGGTTTCAAGGCAGAGAACAGAACTGAAGAATTTACGGGTGTCGCACACAAGTGCATCCCCGTTTACTGGCAGTGGTTGAATTAGTAAACAGTCACCGTCGCTGACGCTCGAGTCCAGTAACGGAATTCTCGATTAGAAATCAACACGGCGAATTGTTTATGCGCTACGATGAACAATTGTGTAATTGTAAGAGCTAAGAGCAATGCTCCAGCGTTGCACCGTGACAACAGATGACTGCCAGCGATTTGCTACGATGATACGGGAATTTTGAGGCTTCGTGATCTGTCGCAATAGTGTGTAGTGCTAGATCCTGAATTCGTACGCCCCGAATTTCTCCAACCTTATGCTACCGTGAATCGGAAGTCGTAGGGAGAAAACGATGAATCTGCAAACAAACTTTATTTATTGATTTACTCAAAGTTCACAACAGACTTCAACGTAACAATTATGGGGTGCTAGGGAGTTGGACGTGAGAGCACCTTGAGCACAACCGCACAGCAGACGCCAGAGTGGAAGAGTGCGTCGACGGAAATTTCCAGTCGACCTTCAGAATTCAACCAAGAATTAGGCTGGTTAAGCGGCGTTCCTAACGGCAATAGCTCAACATTGTTATCCTAGCGAATGTAACCTACAGGAGTAGAGATAGTGCGAATTCGTTACACAGCTGAGAGCATAACTGCGATACTTATGCCGGCCCACTAACTTTGATGCTAGTGGTTTGTAGTAAGTTTACATATACAAGGTAATGTGAACAGGCGCGGTGGTACTGGCAAGGCAAATCTCACGTCGCGGGGAGTTTAGAATTTTGGGGACGTCGAAGGTGATCTCACTACAAGTGAATGGCAGACCAAAAAGACACTTATGCAGTCAATTAACAGCCCCATATATACTCTAATGGCTTCACGTTGGGTCTGATAATACCGGCGTTCGGCTTTAGACAGATGACTTGAAATGCATGTAACAGGTCTACCACACTGTTCAAGAACCGCGCCTATTCCAGCCGGAGAAGCATCAGTAATTACAGTTGAATGATCCTCGGCAGAGAACAGTTTCAAAACAGCGATAGTTTGAAGATGACGGTGCAGAATGTGAAACGTTTTCTTGTGGTTAGTGGACCAAGAATAATTGTGGGTGGATAACATCAAACAAAGAAGTAGCACATTTAGCGAAGTTCGGAACAAAACGTGATTAGTATTGGAGTGCACCCAGAACAGAACGGAATTCATGGAGGTTAGTCGGTGATATTGCATTCACTAATGGGGCTACGCATTGCGAATCTGGTTTGAAGCCATAGCCATCAACAACGCAACCAAAGCATGATGAGAAAGAAGAAACTGAAAAGTTACACTTTTCTGGGTTGATGGCTACATTGGAATCAAAAAATCATTTCAACACACAAAAAAGGCAGTAATCATGAATGAGTTTACCAGGAGCATGAACAATAACTTCATCTTTATAAGTTTCTATACCATCTAAGTCTTTAGTAATTGTATTCGTGACATCCTGGAATACAACTGGCAAAATGTTTAAACCAAAAGGTAGGAAATTACGTCGATAACAGTCCGAATGATGCCGTAATCGCAGTCGAACTGTTCGGTCCTTGATTAAATAACATTTGTAAATAAGCATCCTTTAAACCAATTTTTGAAAAGACTTTAGAACCCAACAAACGATACAGTACATCGTCAGGCACGTTGTAGTAAGCGTGTATTCAACGGTAACCTATAGTCACCACAAATTCTCCGTGTAATCCCATCAGCTTTTAGTGGTGTCACTATCGGAGTCGTCCAGTTTGACGAGTCAACAGGTGTTAGTACTCCTGTGTCACACATGGATTGCAACTGTTTGCGCACAGGTTCTCATAAACCAAATGGAATGATTCGTCTCTTAAGAATGACCGGGTCTTTAGGAGCTTCAATTTTCACCTTTAGCCTAAGAGCATTCCATTATAAGTTGTTTAATGTCAATGTCATTTATTGACATCAGTAGAGAAATATCAGAATGTAGCAGTCGTAAAACTTTAAGCCCAAGAATAGAAGAACCTGAACTTGAAACAAGAAATTGACAATCAATACGGCTAGCATCGAGCAACTTCATTGATACGGTGCAGCAGCCTACAAGAGGCAATGAATGACCAGTAATAACACGAATGTTAACTCATGTGAGCTGCAGAACAGCATCAGGATATAACACAGCGATTATCGACTCAACACTATCGGTGTCAACAATAAGGTCGTGACTCTTGTCAGAAGTGTTTCGGGACAAAATAGATAGGGAGAGAATAGAAATGTCATCAGTCAATGATTGCACGTTCAAGCTGGAGTTTGTCGTTAAGCGACATAAACTGACTGGGTATGACCCACTTTGCACACAGCTGAAGCAATTTGCCTGTCTGTATGGACACGAATACCAAGATTGATCGTGTCTACATGATGTCCTGTCTGAAAATCAAAGTCTCCAGCATGTCTTTACGGAAATAATAATGACGTGTTATAGCACACTTATACATGGTGTTATTAGTGCCCGTTAACTGTAATATAACACGAAAAAATTAGCATGAAAGAAACCGAACTAAAATCACGTGATAATCAAAGGACGTATGGCTGTCGAACTAGGTTGAGTAAAATATTTACGCCCAAGTCAGAGCCACCTGTTATCATGTCCGGCATATCTACCGCAGTGAAAAATACTGTCTTTAGAGTATTCATGATCATCACTCAACGACAAAATTATTCTCACGAGAATGTTTCAGTCAATGCAATTCCTAATCTTTGGTTGGTCATTGGGGTTGGAGGGGCAGGTGGGCTTCTGGACTACTGTTAACCAACTTGGCCTAGTCGCCAACGTGTTTACTGGGGGAGTTAGCATAATTGCGTAAGAGCTGGATTTACACCCTGAAGAGGGTCTCGACGGTACCCTTGTTTATGCAACGCAATGCCCATTCTCTCATACTCAATAAGGGACAGTGAATTTGAGCTGCTTTTCGTTGTTCAATAGGGGGAAGCAAGTTTGGTTAGAACAAGATTGCTAGGTGACTGTGTATATGCACTTTTTCATTAACCTTCAACAGTCGCCTTAGCACTTTGTTTGCTATCTCTAACTTATGACGTTATCCTAAATGCCCTTTCATTTACGTAAGATGTACGCATTTGGACATAATTATCCTAAGGTAATGTAATGCGCAAAGGTTTATGCAACAGTGCTCGTATATGGCATTCGCAAGACTGTGACGGGCACAATAATACCCTCACCATCACCAGGTATGCATTCTGCCATCCGAGACACCACTGTTACCTCACTTGTTGTGTACTTTAGTGTGAATGAGCACTAGATTAACGCTTCCCAAGCATATGCTACAAATATTAAACGTGAAGTAAAGGTAAGAACAACTCAAAGAGATCCAACGTGTACTGCACGTAAGTTATAACAGGTTTCGAATAGCGCCAAACGACAACGATAGGCAGAGAGAGCTAAGGAAGCTCAGGACCCGAACATCGAGCATGCGAACAAGCCGGAAATGCGTGCTGCGCCACTGGCTGGCATAGGCCAACAAGCATGCAAGCAAGCAAACTCGATCGCATGCAGCAAGAGGATGGCAGGCGAGGATCCTTACGATCCTATGCACAATGTGTACTAGGGTTTTGGGAATAATTTTGCACATCGTACAGCAAGCAGACTAGGTTCACTACAGTACTATACGCACACTGTTCATACACGCGAATACTGACGTGAATTCCGGTAGTGCTGTAATAGAATAATTGATTTAGCTCATGCCGAGAGCTAATTTCATCTCAGTAGTATTAGTAGAAGGGATTTGAGCAACTCAGATATCTATCTGTCAAGTGAAATTACACATTTATTCAGTGATATGATAAAACAACAGTAATGCGATATAGGCTTAGTTGTCATCACCGTGCCGGCTACCGTTCACGAGAAATCAGTTCCGTTATAATGTTCGCGTTGTTTATGTCGGGATCGTTTAGACAGTCTCAACTGTGTTAACTCATTCTCAGCAATGTTTTCAACAGACGGGACTTGAACTTAGACTAGACTCAAAAATGTCGGTATCAAAATTAGGACTAGCTGAGGTAGAAACGGCTAACTTATAATCCACTTGATCAACATGTCTACAGTGAATAAATCCGTTATATGGATCAATTACGCAACACATGGGGGCACCTCGGTTATTGTGCACAGTTCTCCTGGATAATCAACGATCGTTGCCATCATGACAAACAATTTCAGGAGACTTGGGAATACGTCTGCCGGTTTGGAAAATGGGATTCCTCTGTAGCTTTGCTGTACTGCTTCCAGTTGTCGAGTAGCCAGAATTTCGAGATTGTATCAGGAAATCATCCACATCATTCGCTAGCTCTTCAAAATAGGGTGAGTCAATATACCCGAACACACTATTCGGAATACACATGTTTTTCACCGGTACCGTCGGAATAAAGGTTTCTCGCTGCGGTGAACAGCCTACTTTTTTCAGCTAGTCTCCAAATTCTGCACAGTGAAATGAGTGTATGCTATTGACCAAAGCACACGGCACTCCTTGGTTGAACGTCTTCGAAAATGCAGCCACAGTTGCTGAAAACGTGCAGTAAACTTCTGGTCAACGCAAATGTGAATGAAAAGTAATCAAAGCGCAATGTTTAGCCAAGAGTGAACATCAGTAAGCAGCACTTATTTGTTTCAAGGCCTCACAGGTTATCGGCTGGTGTATCTATGTTAACGATCGTGATTGCATCTTACTTACGCACTGAGCACAATTTTTAGAAATATCACACAGATCCGCCCTCACTTCTAGTTACCAGCAAGTCCGACTGACCAGTGATTTCATTTTGTAGTGGACAGAAGAGGATGCGTTCGACCCTCGTCCACTAACAATTTAAGACGTCTTTCCTAAAGTGCAGTCGAAACGTAGTCCCATCAGGCATCGAACTAAAATAACGTGATAGGGTTTGGAAACAAACTGTATATTTCCAGTAATGTTAGGAAATAGGATGAGCGGTTAGTTCTAGCCTAATCTGGGATCAACGGCGGCAACCAAGAGAAGAAAGAAAAAGAGCGCCAGGCGAGAGGTGCGTGGAAGCTTCGAGTGCATTAAACAACGCTCAAAAAGGTCCAGGTTAAACGACATTGAAGAACCACATAGTAGATGAGTCATTAGGCGAGAAGCAAGCGTTCGCTGCATTCGATTGGTTGCACGGCTGAAGAAACTGGTACTGAGTTCATATCAAGCCTTCCATGGCGAACGTACACAGAATCATGCATACAAAACAGGCAAACGATAAAACACGGTTGCAACCAAGATCCTTAGAGAAGCCACGCGATCGCTGGTCAGTACAATACGTCATTATCAATCGGTCTTCTGATTTAATTGTTGTGAGGAATAGGCCCGGTCCCAGATGTAGAATCGTTCCAGTCCTCTACAATTTCGTGGACCCGATCAATAATCAGACTTCTTTCAGCACCTTTGTTTCGGTCTCCTACAAAAATTTTGTGAGCCCGAAGTCTATAAACCTGGTAAACCGTTTTTCTTGTGCGAGTTTATCTAACAGTAATTCTATCTACTATTTGGTAATATATATATATATATATACGTTGCTTTTTCATTCAGGTTTATATTGAGTGTATATGGCCCGCTTTTTCTGTAATCCGAAATGGACTCGGAACAGAAGCCGACGACTGGAGAAATCAACATTATTGTTCTATAGTTTTTAGACGTGGAACCTACTCTGTAGTTTATATACATATAGGCGGATTCCTCTAGCCAGCACGTTATTCCAGCTCGATAGAAATGTGGACAGTTGTTGACCCAGCTTCCTAGGGGCCACAATGCAAGTCCGTGACCTCCTCAACCCACCCATGAAGAATAAGTACGAAGCACTTGAGGAAGCTGTCATGAAACGTATCACACCGTCTGATAAGTCACGGCTGCAGCAATTGTTCGTGAATCTGCATTTGGTAATGAGCGGTCGTCCGATTTGTTGCTTCAAGTACAGCAGTTACCAGGTCCTTTATCTACGAATGAGACATTCCTGGGGGATTTGAAACAGTTTGTTCCCTTTATAAACTTGAATAAAACAATGAGTAGACGCAATTCATGTGATGTTCTCCGGAGTAACATCACATGAATTGCATCTTCTCATTGTTTTATTCAAATTCCTGGGGGAGTTGTAGATACAGCGCCTCTCTGGTAATACACGAGCTGTTCTTACAGTTACTGAATCAACGGCACAACAACACGAGCTGTTCTTACAGTTACTGAATCAGCAGCAAAACTCGCAGACGAAATACAGGACTGTTTCTGTACTGATTCCTCTCTCTCCCTCGCTGCAGTCATAAGTTTCACACTAGAGGTCCCCAAAGGTCTGATGTTTAAGCACCACAGGGATGATACCATCCGCCGTCATCACAAGAGTGGCGCACGGTTCGGACAGAGGCTACAGCCCTCCTACGAGACTTCGTCTATCTCGAGACATTTTCCTCGTCCCGTTGACACCGGAATAAATCTCCGCATAGACGCCGACACTGATCGAGCGGATTTTGCTAGTGTCACGATAGGTTCGGCACTCGGGCGATGCATTGTTTCCCCTCTTGTGAATACTTTAATCAGAGCGAAGTGTGGGTCTGCCTGTAGTGACGGCAAACGTGACCTGTATCCGTCCTAGTAACCAGCATTTTCATGTAGCGAATTTAAACTCAAGAACACGCTCTTGCTCGAAACCAGGGTGAAAGTCAGCGTGGTCTCTCCACTGTCCGGCAAGGTGATCCCTTATTCTTCAACCGTGATTTGTGCCGCTATCGTTAAACCTATCCCCACCTATGATCGGCAATAACTTATGCTCAACCTCCCCTTTCGGTGACCATTTCACCGAGTTTTTGCTGTCGTAGCCATAACCTTTGTTATTTCATGGAACGATTTTCTTCAACATTTCGACCTCGCGGTCATTACAAGAGGGCGAAAATCGATCGACCCCCGTACAAAGTTTGGCATCAGCGCTACTCAGGCATACACCGAGGCCAACAGCCCTCCTATTCTTCAACCAGAAATGCCTCATCTTTATGCGTCTTTATATTCAGAGTTCCTGCAGCTATTTCGATTCACGAACGAGCCACTTCCAGTCATTTCAACATGCTCACACCATATCACGATTAAGAGTCCACTAGTGTCGTGTCGACCGAGGCGTTTGACCCCGGACAAATTTGTAGCAGCTGGAGCAGAGTTCGGACGCATGCTTGGATTTGGAATAATCTGCCATGGGCTTATCTACTCCACGTAGTGCCTAAGAATTCATGCGACTGGCTTCTTGTGGTGGTGACTATGCTGCAGCGATCTGGAGAGTTCACTGTCATGCCTGAGGTATGGTGTGCAAAATAGTTCCAAATCCCATAGCTGCATGTTGTACTTAGGCTATTGAGGGAGTACGAATGGTGTACACTGTCCGATTGTTTGTCATAGTGCCACGTGAATGTGTGACGCGGGCCCAAATCACATACAATCCCGGTCCAGTCGTTAGCCGACGCCCGGTCTCCAGTCTCTCTAGAAAATTTGCGTGTCGGTGCCACTTATGGCATTATAAGAGACTTCCTGCATATTTCGTCAAATAAATATTCGGTCTCTACTCTCAACGCTTTTTTCACACTTTGAGTCTGGTTAATTCGTGCCCGGGAAGAACAATTTAGTGCGCGGTGCATTAAAGTGACGTCGACAAGGTCCAATTCCCCACATACAGGACCTGACAGGTTGTCTTTCTGGAGATACCGCATTCAGTATGATCGACCTGGTTCACGGCTATCATCAGATCCTATTAGAGGAGACGGACCTCCCTAGAACAGCCGTCATCACACCTTCGTCCTATTCAAATGCCATTTCGCCTCAGCAACGCTGCACTGACCTTTCAGCGTTTCATTCACGAAGTTTGACGCGGTTCATATTTCGTCTGCCCCAACTTAGACGACATATTATTGGCAAGTTCTTCATTGAAGACCATTCCCAAAATCTTTGTTCCCTGTTCGCCAGAATAACCCAATTTAGCTGAATATGAACTCAGGAAAGCTAGTATAAAAATTTTGGGCCCCAGTATTTCTGCTTCTGGTATACAAGTCTTGCCACCTAATGTAGGTGCTGCCACTGACTTTCTTGATCCATCATCTTTCAAGCAGCCCTGGCGTCTTGCCGGCCTGGTTAATTAATACTGCCGGTTTATTCCTCATTGTGCACAACTGATGCAGCCACTCAAGGACCTACTGCGTGGCGGCACACGCAAATTAAATTTCGTGGACGCGGTGTGCACTGCTTTTGCTGAGGTAAAAAGGTCATCTCTAACGTCGCTCTTCTAGCTCAAGCCGACTCTCAGACCCCAATCTATCTCTCCATTGATACCACAGATGTGGTTGTTGGTGCCGCATTAAAACAGCTAGTCCACAGCAAATGGAAACTCCTAGGTTCTATGAGCTATCTGCGACATACGTCGTGTTTCAGGTGACCTCAGCCCTGTCGCTGATACTGACTGAGGTTCAGCTGCGATAGCCTGACTTTCAAGTGTCCGAAGAGCGCTACATTTTGAAGCTGCGTGCCAATCAGCTACTTGACACCGACTGAACGATCCTCTGTTTTACGACTACAGGTATTCCAAGACCTGTGATGCTACCAGCCTACTGGCGTGTTGTCTTTAACCAGCTTCACAATCTTTCACACACTGAGGTTTGCATCACCATTAATCCAGTGACGGACCTATTTGTCTGGTCTAAAATTAACTCCGACGTCCGTAGTTGGGAAGGCGCTTGCCTACAGTACCAAAGTCCCAGGACGTACAAACACATATAAAGCCCGATTTCTTCATTCGATCTACCAGATGCCATGTTGTCACACGTCCACAAAGATTTAGTAGGACCCTTTCCGTGTTCGCGTGGCTACGTTTGCTTTTTAACCTGTGCTGACCCTCATTCAAACGGCCGGACGCCATTCCACTGAAAAATTGTTCCTCCGAAGCCCTCCTAAACGCTTTCTGGGGACGATGGGTGACCACCTGTGGATGCTTTACCAACAGCACCCCGAACGCGGCTCCCACTTCGAATGCTCAACTTGGGTAGCTACGACAAATTTCTGTGGATGCCGGCACATTCGTACCACGGCATACCATCCATCCTTGAATGTTTCGGTAGAACGCTTCCACAGGCAGCTTAGAATTTCGCTTCGTGCCGTCACTGATCAGGCATAGAATGAAGTTCTTTCTTTCGAACTTCTAGAGACCCGAAATACAGTGAAAGCCAATATACAATGCACCTCGGCAGTACTAGTCTATGATCATGTACTGCATCTGCTTGTTTTATCTATCTGGCCACCGCCGCTGACTTCTGCCAATTCGAACTTCGCCTCTAAATTGTATAAACATATGCGGCTGGCTCAACCTATACCTCTCCGTAAACAGATTTGACTGGTGCAACTGCACAAGAATTTGGCCATCTGCCAACATGCACTCGTTCGTTGAGGAGATATGCACAGACCGGTTTAGACACCTTCACGGGGCTCCTTCAAGGCACTTCGCCGAACGCCAAAGTAATTCGCGATCGACCGCCATAGTCGTCAATATACTGTTTCCAGTGGTCGCTTATGTTGACAACGATAATTTCCGAGCTCCTTCACAACCATCGGTGACAGCCCCATCTCAAAATCGTCGCTTTCGTCAGACCTCTTCACATCACCTACCAAGCACCACAAGCGATTAGGTCGTCGTGTCTACTTCCTCACGCGCTTTGCAGAGGTTGTCTACTATGTGTAGTTTTTCTCCTAATGAAAAGCGCATTCTCGTCCGTGGCTGCAGCAGAGGGAAAAGCCTACCTCCCATCTTTCTCTCCCGGATGTTTGGTGGTTTGGATTGACCGCTCCGCAAGCACCACCCTACAGAGGCGCAGAAATCGGGAGGAAAGAAAGTGTTCGCTGTAGACCAAACACATCTACTCCAGCGATCAGTCGGTCACGAAGCTGAGTCTGCAACTTTCTCCACAATTAAGTTCAGCTATATCAGTCTGAATTTCGAAAATGAAATACCGGACATTCCGATTTTCATTTCTCTAGAGTGCATGAAATTTGGCTCGTTCAACTGTTCCAGCATTCACAGTCTGATTATGTGAGAGCGGTAGTTTCTCTAAAGATCTCTAAGGAGGAGAAATGGATGAAGCAGCGATTGGCATGCATTTCATCAAGCTGCACCCATCTTTGCTGGTTACGGTGTGGAGATGAGCAACTTGTTGAATTTTCATCCTTCTCCCAATGAGATACCACGTTTCCAAGCGTTCTAAATAGCCTACGATTTTCCTAATGAATTACGAATACTTCGACCTTCAAGCCGACATAAATCTATCTTAAGAACTTACAGGAGTACGCGATATCGGCTGTAGTGATTCCAGCTATATCGGGATAGAATAATTTATTTGTTTCAACCGAAAAGCTACTTCCGCCCCCGTATCAATAACAGCTCGAATCAGAGCAATTTACATACTTACCTCTCAAGCACAATTGCACATATATTCAACGATGTAATAAAACTACGGTATTGAGGCTTAGTAGAAATCAGTAAGGCTAACGTGCGAGCAATTTCATGCGAATACACCCATCAAACTCTTTGCAAAATATACTGTCACTGCAGCCTACAGTTTCTCCTTCGCTGGTTTAATTGCAATTACCAGTAATCGCCGAATGAAACTCAGTTAGCACGTTTATAATCTGATTGTACATCGGTGAACTTGTACACCACCAAGGTTAAACACAGCCCCTTTTGATCACCAACACAAAGTAGGTTGTTATCACTGTTGCACCATTTTGAGAAGGGGTTGGATTTCGTAGCAATCCACAGACCAACCTGTAGCGTTAGCGTACGCAAAAATGGGAAAGCTTGAGCTTGTGCAACAGTATAAGACCACAAGCGTATGCGGTAACAGAAACACAAGCGTGCGTTGCAATGATTGTACAATCTTCCATGAAGGTGTTGACTAACGTGTAGCGATAAACTAAGGGTCCACAATATGCAAACAAGGTCGGATCACAATACTACGGCGATAGTGAACACATTTTCAAAGTGGACAACTAGTATATAAGTAGACAACAGTTTCGATCAATAGATCTCTTTCGAGAAATGAGTTGTAAATCGGTGCTCAACCGAATAAAGTTGGATTCAAATAATGTGGTCCGATATAACGAAGTTCATTGAAGCTTAACACGACGGAAATGAGGTAGGCTATCTAAAGGGTGATACACGCATCACTCACAATAATGCGATACGACACGCCCGACAAAATTTGCATTTTATTTTTTGCGGATGATTTCTATCCGGTACACGGTAACTAACGGTGACACTCCTCCTACTGGATCGAACAAACATATTCTCATTCTTGTGCCTTCTCCATAGAACAAACTGAACAAAGATTTTCGTCAACTGGTGGCAAATCTCAGTTACGGACACCCTTCTCCTCATTATCAGCAATGTGCTGTGTCAACATTTTGCACGGCATGTGATGTAATCGGATGCTGTTAGCGGATCCAATAGTGTTCATCATCGGATGCTGCTTTCCAAATCCTTCAGAAACAGAACAACTAGGACAATATTGCTTTCGTCTGCTGTCAGTTGAAGCAAGCTGTATCCTACCTGTTAAACTGCAAGGTCCGCCGGACCGTACATCGTGTGATCTGACAATATTTTCTACCAAGAAGATATCGCCACAAAAAATAAACCGAATAATTGTCCTACTCTCACTATCCTACATGTTGTATATCAGTCAATAAATGTTGCGCAATTAAAATTTACTGTTGGTAGGCGATTATTTGCAGGCCAAGCAGCAGTCCAAGAGAGAATAGGGAGCCTCAGACCTGAACAGGTTTGACGTAGGACTAAAGGTAAGGAAGCAAACCCAGAGCATTAGACACTTCGATATTCACTTCAAACTACTTTCCCAGCAAGCTACCCAAAGGGCTTTTGCGACTGATATCAAGCTGCGTTCGTTTAAGCGTGTGCACGCAACCGACGCACACTTGTCTATGCGGCGGGCCCGTTTGGATGCCTCATTGTGCATGCCACGCCAATGCACCTGCCAACTTGCTCTCGTCCGATAGGATTCGTCACATGACCTACCTGATAAGACGAGTGAGATTTAAACCTCCTACACTTGGGTGTTGAAATTGTGCCGTTGAATTGTATTGTCTCACTGCACAGTCGTGTCCGCTTGCTGTCACCCACAGTTTCTACCGTACATTTGTCCGCCACCCCACAATACAACACGATGCAATACCGCTGCTTAACCGCACTTGTGATTTTACATTCAAGACACGACAATTGCATATTCCGCTTCGTTAACAACAGTAGTAAGACTTGGGAATAAAACACGTACCGCGAATCCGAGGACTGCGTTTGCTGATAAACTGAAAAACCCTAGTAGGCTACACTTGCCGTATACACCATCCAAGCTTTTTTCAGTCTGTCTACTCAATCACCAATAGTTGTTTTCTAGTTCCATACCGTCTCCTTCAACCTTTTTCCCTGCAACGACCACAAAACCTCCTATCCATGCATCCTTTCCAGGCGCTGTTTCTTCACTCACAGCAGTTGATCCATTCCAAATTTTGCTCCCCTGATGATTGTTTCTACTGTACAGCCCACCCAACTGTCCTCATCTGCGCAGATAGGCAACCTTCCTCCACCATGTTGCCTTCCTCATTGATCGCCATTTCCCTGCGTTCATTGCCCGACCTTATGCTACGTAACCCATTGTCCAGACCTCGCTCATCTTTGGATAGGACGACTTCCTCGCTCCCCACGGAGCTTCTCAATGAGCTCTTGAAACGGTAAACTAGCGTGATGTTGACAATAAATCTCACCATTCAAAAGTAGCTGTTCACAAAAGCAATTCAAGACAGCAGGTGCAGACTAAGAGAATCTTTCACTGAACAAGAAGGGCATGACGTTCGCGCTCTCGTGCTTCTTATCGCAAATATCTAACGATTCAAAGAGTTGGGAGCAGATTTTAAGACAGCATCACACAGAAAGATTCGGATAGGTCCGTGTTAAACTACGATCACATCCAAATGGGGGTAGTTGCTCACTTAGCAAGGCAGCTTCTCCAGCGATTTATGGAAGAACATACAGACACGGGGCTGGTGTTCCACATGAACTGTACAGGTGAGAAAGACAAGGTCGTAGTTAAAGACTGTACCTTCTGACGTGTCATTGAGTTTGAGTGTCATATTTACAAATGTTATGACCAGAACTTAGAGAGTATTCTTTCAAACGCGATGTACGCAGCAACCAAGGTAGAAAAAAAAACAAGCAAATACAAGTGTGATTCTGTGATGCGTGTGACAGGGTTACAGTGTGAACCACAAGGAAAGGGAAGGAACGTACAATACATTTGATTTAGTAACATTATACATTACTGATGAATAGTCGGGGATTTGGTTTATTTTCAAGTTGAACATCACCCACGAGTTCTAATGAGAGCGAAACTCGAGTCTAGTGCTTCATTTTGAAATATGCTGGTTGGAAAGTCTATCTGAATGCGAAAGTTGCGATCAAATGTGGGTGATGTTCAACTTGAAAATAACATTACACATGTTTTGGCTTTCAGGGAATTATGTTTTATCATGTAATATGAATATCTCTGAAGCAAAAGGAGCGACGTGAACTGGATACTTGTGAAAAACAGCTTCTGAATATGGATCATCCATAGGTATTTTGCAAACGTTGGTTTTCAGCTTAGGGACACCGCATTTTATAAGTTTTATTGTGCCACGTTGTCTTGTGTTCTGTGAATACATTTTGAGGTAATACGAGTGACATGATTTTGCTCCTTATAAAAAACAGTGTCTGACCTTGGCTACAAACCATGGTTTTATATTCTGTTCCATTCCCATACAACTCACTTTCGCATGTATTTAGTTCTTATGTAATGTAGAGATATGTTAGACATTTTCATTCAGTTATACTCATTATATGGCCTGTTTCATTCTGCTTGTAGACCAATGTGTTTTCAACGAACCTACGATATCCTCACCCACTTGTGTTTCCGAAACATCTTTCGCTATAATTTTTACCAACATTTTCCGGGAAATTTTTCACATTTTGTAACCGTTATATGGGCTGTACTTTCACTAGTACGGTTGCTTATGTTTCAGCTGATAAGACTTTTGCTTTCTTCTTATGCGCTCGCGTTTGTGCGTTGCACTTACGTACCCGTGACGGTGTGGTTGCTCATTTCACGTTGGATTAGGCATAGTTGCAGTGGTATGAGATGTCACTGTGTGTCGGGTCATGTTACGGCGGCCTCCGACTGTTTTACTCTCTGCTGGGTTATTCTGCGGTTCTCTGGAGCTATTATAAGTGTTGTTCATCTGCCTTACAATGATTAGGGCTATTTATTAATGTTTACAGTGGATGGAATAAACAAGTGGGATGAGTCTTGTGCTGCAATTGTGTAATACTTTAAGACCTTGCCTGCCACAAATGTGATTAATCCCAATATTATTCGTGAAGTGGTCACGGGAGATAACATTGAGTTGGGCGTAAACAATGTCCGCTTGAATTTGCAGGATAGTTAGTAGCATTCATTAGATGTCAAATATTACAAAACTTTGTACTTCCCAGCACTGAATTCAAGTTTGTTCGTCTTAGGACAGTCGAATGAACACATTCGGGCCATTTTGCTGAACAGAAAGGACGTGTTCAATGACTACCCTTTTGTTTTCTACCTTTCAAACAAACGAGGTGCTAAGTTACTTGTCTGGTTTTTAGTCCACATTTTATTGTTTGGAAGAATTCTTGTAAACTGGTCGTTGTTATGGGTATATCATAACCTCATTCTGATCTTATTTCACAGTTGGGATGTAATGCTCCAAAAGTTCGATAATAACACCACATTATGGCCAATGAACATTGGCAAAGCAATCGGATAACTTGGGGAGTTTGCAGAATGCGCCGGACTTGCCGTTACTTATTCCAAGGCGTCTAAACCCAGAAGTAAGGCATACTTGTGCAATACTTTCAGAATGAGCGAACAGATCTGCTTTCTACGCTTCTGTTGCACCAGCATCAATGATTCCTTTTTCCTTTTGTGACATCCCTACTGAAGTGCTTTCAGTTTAAGTAGGTTGCAAACGATGCGTGATTTCACAGCGAACTCGACGGTGGTCAGTTTTTGTGATCATGTGAACTACTGAAAATGTGGAAGTATGTCGAATGAGTTGAATGATTAAGCAGCTAGCCGAGCACCCGTGGTGGTAGGACCGTTCTGCTGTACTTCAGTGAAGTTATTAAAGGGGAAATATAAACTGAACATCGCTGGCAAGTGATCGCAGCTGTCGCATTCCCATAGATTTTCTACTCCGTTCCTTTCGAAAAGTAGCACCAGATTCCAGTTTCGCTCTCATTAGAGCTCGTCAACAGTACACACTCTTGCTACTACCGGGACTAGAACCTCAACCACACTTTCTTAAGGTAACCGTGTTGACCATTGTGCCGTTTAAATTGGACACGACTAAATAATTATATTTGTACACTCAGCCACGTCCGCTTGTGGAAAGTGTTTAGGTTGCATGGTCGCCTCGAGAGTAGATAAAGTAACTGTCCCGTTAACTCCAATCAGTGACCCCACTACTAGTGTTGTGACCACAAAAAACACCTGACCTGCAAAGTTGTTTGCTGCATGAACTCCCATACAGGTTATGTTGAAACGTAGGACCAAGAACGCGTACCCTCATTCGCACGGCTGACGTGCATTCATACACACTGGGTATCAGTACGTTGTCATTCGTCCAGGTGACACTTCCCCCATAGTGCGTACACACTATTCCGATAGTCGCTTCTGGTCCATCGTCCTCCTGGCGTTGAGGCTTGCCTTTGGGTTCCCGAATCTACCTGTATTACCACCCACGAACCAGGCTGCCTGTTACATAACACTATGACCTTTCTATGTGGCAAGGGTGTGTACTAATAATGAGCTCTAGCAACAGCGAAACTCAAATCCAGTGTTTCTTTTCGGAAGGGACTGTCTGGAAGGTCTATGGGAATGTGAGGGCTGCAATAAAACAGCCACCATCGCAGAACAGTCATCTGTTGATGTGAGCATATCATGTAGACTGGCCGTTGCAACAGACTTTTCCATTAACCACGAACTGGTTTACAGGTAAACGATCGCGTGGCCACGTGCTTTGTACTAAAATCCCCAGTGCTCCACTCCACATTTCCACTACAGGCCGCACAAATAAAAGGCAGCCTAGTACTTCGCATTTCAAATGTGCCCATTACAATAGTGAGAATAAATACATGTAGGCAAACGTGTTTTTTGCAATTGATGTTCAGACCTGTACATTTATGTAGGAAGCTAACAAAGTTGGATCGAGCTATCAACTGGACTTATTAGGGAGAAACTAGGTCATTGGTCAATCACTTGGCAATGGCTTGCTTGATCTTTTACATCACGCTCTTCCATTATTTTGTTCGCGCAGGTCGGCCATCGATCCGATGGACTTGTGACCATGATAAGTGCAGCACCTGAACAAACCGTGTTTGCTGCCATGAGCAGCTTGATTCCGATAACCCCGGCAGTGCAGTGTTTTCGATCAAACGGCTTTTGATGGGTTGTTTGATAGGCGATATAATACTTGAAAGGCCTTATCAGTGTTCACCTGGTGCCCGCTTTCAATCAGAATAACCACGAGTTTCTTCCTTACTTCCTGTACTTCAGGTTTAGGTGACGTTCTGATCATGTTCCTGGTGATAAATCGTTCCGGGTAGCCGTTATCAGGGAGTACGTTCTCTGCGAATTCGAAAACCCTATCTAGCGTGAACGTCGAGAAAAGTTCTGCACAATCTGCTGATCTACGAAGGACGTCCACAAACACTACAGTGAATTTGAGGTGATCATAATCTCGGTATGCAATGTGACCTGCTAGCTCAGTTTGCAGCTAGTACTGCCGTTATGCCTGAGGAGAGTGACTCTGTGAAAGCAAAACAGTGGAGAACATTTCTTGTAAATTTATGGTTTTCGTACCAGTGTTCTGTCTTTTTGTTTACGTGTGACGGTGTTGTCGACCCATCAATAGAACAGCACATCTCTAAGGGTAGTTGGCAGATTCGTATGCTTAGTGGATTTTGTCAGCCTTGATTTCAGTGTGGAATCTGATAAAACTAATTGAGGATTATTGTTCGTTCGCGCTTAGTAGTGCACGATACAGTAGATGTTCTGGTGAACAACCCAACTAATCACTAGTCACAGATACGTGTTGACCAGTTGCGATAATTACGATGAAGACGGAATATTTATCGCACGGAATTTACAAATGGCCTCTAAACAGCTGTTAGCAGCATGGGTAAGTGTACATCAGTGAGTTCTGGGAGTACGATCTGGATCTGACATGATAAATTCAAAATAACTTGCGTGTAGCTGCCGTCTAGCAAACTGAAAGGAACGGAGAACAGTGTGACCCAACATAGCTCAACATGACCACGGTCAGACACAGATCAAAGTAGTCACTCCCAATGTCCATCGGTCTGACGTGTCTTCGGAGAAATGAGTGTCGTTTCCAGACCGCCATAAGAGGCATCTACACGCACAGTCCTAGAGAAGTCAGTGTGCAAACAAACATGATACCTGTAAGGAGTGCGTTACGTTTCTTAATCCCCACTTCCCAGTACGACCATTATTCACATGTATCAACATGTTAGCCTAGTTTATAATCATTTAATTAAACCCATGTGATGCGGATGTATTGTGGCGACCCAAACCAAACTGCCTCCACATCCTGGATATATCGTTTTACATGACGAAGCGGATTTCCACAGAACAAAAGCGCCTCACTGTTGACAACATTTTTGAACAAGGTATCCACGTCGATCTCGATAACGCAACCGGTTGCTTTCATCCTGGCACGGGTAAAGTGACAGGAAGTGAACAAGCGGAAACTCTACGACCAACTTTGTCCTTGCTCATGCACATCAAGTAGAGACGATCCAAGAGGGGAATGGAACCGGCCACTCTTCACTTCATCAGGCAAGGTCTTTACCTCCTCGGTCATGTTTTATGGGCATCGCCTATGATGGGGAAACTGGTGGCTAACCAGACAGTAGCTTCAGCTCGTAGCGCGAAGGCTCGCCGGTAGGATCCCCATTCCGACCATCTCTACTTGAAAAGTCCAAGGAAGAGGGAAATGCGTCGCGAGGAGTTCTACGTGAGCGGACATGTTCGGACATTTTTCTTTTCACGTATCGCAAAAGTTCGTGAGCGAACCAGATGAAACTTACTAAAAGCATGCTTAGGTGCATTATCGAGTCATACCAATGGGGCCCCAGAAAGACTGGCTGTGTACCGTAAAACGTAGTTCTGGAAACGCATGAACACATTTTGTTATGCCGATTTGAGTGTGAGAACATCTGTCACGGTGGTTTACGCAGGACGAAAGCCATTACTCTTGATGAATCACTCTAACATAGTTGGACCGAGCCAACATTATCTAAGAAATCGAACTATGAACTGAACCGCTCGTCGACTCAGATCATACACAGATGATGAGGGCTTAAGTTCCGTACACCTATAGGAAAAATTAACTCCACCGAAACACAGTAGCTCTATGATCTGGAAACAGCACTAGATCCAAAGAATGACTGAAGAACAAACTAACAGATTTTGAACGCCAGTATCGAATTACGCCAAGCAGAAGAGAGACATCACTGATCAAGCAGCATATACAAGTTTTGAAGGCATTTAAGTCGAGCAGATTTTTAATCACTGTCCAACCAGGAAACGGCTCTGGAATGGTGATGTTGGATCGCACGGAGTAAATAAGATGTCTCCTATACTCCGTGATTAACTCAAGATTCAACTTGAGCGAAAGCATGACAACCATGCTGACGTAGGAACGTAATTAACAAAGGAGCTGCAGACATTTCTGGAGGGAAAATTTACCAGTAAAGCTACGTTTTGGGTCTTGTAAACCACAGATGTAATGCCTCCATGTTGTTTTCCCAAGCATACACAAACCGTACGTTCTTCTGAGACTACCTGTTCGGTGCAAACTCTGAAACTAGTTCGTGGTTTGTTTGCCAGGTGCAATACAGGGGACAGTTGGGATGTCAACTTATTGGGCAACCTGAGCATAGGACAGAAATACCCTGTTTCTAGTGATAGGGAATCCCGGTTTTCAAAAGTTCCACTGCGCGAAACGTTGCAGATTTAGCGAAAAACAGTACATACATATCGGTTTTTTCCACTAATGAACTAGAACGCCTCTTATGTTTCGTGCATTAGCTTCCTGTTTTAAGACAGTCAGCAGGCAGAGAGACAGTGTAGCTATGGGAATTCCTCAAGAATCAACTCTACCAATGTCTTTGTCATTAAGCTCGAAGGCCGGGCACTAAGGTTCCTGTTTGAATTCCCATTGTACAGGATATGCGTTGACGATAGATGTGCAACTGCGAACTGGTAGCCAAAACTGACAGTGCCAGACGTAATGAACAACTCAGCAATATTCGCATGAACCTAAAGGAACATGATAATTTACTATCGTTTCTTGGTGACCTAACTGTTGAGTGCGATGAAGCGGTCTAACGATCAACGGCTTGTAAGAACACAGACTAATCAGTGCTTGCACTTCAACAGCTTTGTGCAGGTTAGAAACATTCGTTCTGCGGGCAAACTGGAGATCGAACTGAACACACTGCAAGATGTGCACATGGAAAACGATTCTCGCTCTCTGATTATTAAGAAATTCAGTCAACCAACTCAAAGTGAACAGGTGGAGTTTGACGTTTCAAGAGAGTACTCCTGAATCTTCCCTTTAAAGGCGATGAACTGAAGTCTAACACAGGCAGACAGTTATCGAGCAGGTCTTTAGCGTTGCTTAGTCAGTTGCATTTTACAGAAATGTGAATCCTAACATCCCCAGTCAAACAGGCATTGTCTCCGTCCGCTAAATCCCACGTCATCTGCCAATACTACTGTGGGTGTGGAGTCACTCACGCCGATACAGAGTGCCAGTTGCAGCTCAGATTAAGCAACCGACTGATGCTGATCTGACCGCCGTCATCACCATCGGAACTCACAAGCAGTCTGCCACCGTCATTGCCCGACACTTGTCGTTGACGCAGCATAAACCAAACACGGTGACAGTTCCGGATCATCTACACAAACAGCAGCCCGTGCCTTCTTCGGTATGTCGAGACTGTTGCCATCAAGACATAGTCTGTACGTTCAAACTCTTTCATTACGCTGGTAATGGTAGGATCTTCACACCAACAGAATATTGGTATTTCATTGTAATTTGTCTTGAGGTTTGATTTTGCTTTGAAAGACTTAATAAGGTGCAGTGAGATCTGTCAGCATAAATCGTGCACGGCTTTGGTGACTTCAGTTTTTTCAGGCACATACGTACATTCGGAATGTGAAATCAGAAATGCTATGTTGCGTTAATCAGATAACTTACCCAAGCATCATGTTGGCAATTTGTCATTTACCGGAGAGTTGAATAGTAAAGGGGAGACTAGACAACGTTTTCGCACCCTACTTGAAATGCCGAAGATCGGCAATAAGGCTTGTCCCGGCCCGTAGTTTAAGAGCAGATTACACCCAGGGTGCTGAAAAACTTCACGAGTGCACACTTTCTTGACAGACTGACGAGGAGTGCAGCTCTGCCAACCGAATCCAAGACTTATCTGGTGTACGAAAAGACAACTGGTGGCTTCCTGCATTAGCGGAGAGGCTTGAACAGCTGGTGGGATGTGAACATGTGGCGACGTACCATGGCCGAGCCCAGCTTGCACCTCGCGGGTATGTTGCTCATGCGTTACGCTTAGCCTGCAAAACACAAAGGTTGTAAGTAGCTTCGGCGCAACAGAAATCGGTTTAGCGCCTCATCAGTTCGTACAAGGAGTGCGTGAGTGCTCTTTGGGTGTGGGTATGACGTTAGCTTGAACTGTTCCAGGACTTCACCGATCCAAGATCTTCGGAGCAGCGCAAGCAGCTAGGGCGAGGTCTTTATCTATAGAAAAAGCACGATGGACTTCATCTTGGCCGAGCACCTTGCAACCTTTCGAGAACTTTATCATCACTAATGTTACGGATGTAGGTACACTATTAACTGATAACATTCCAGAAGATCGGGCGGTCATGAAGTATGGATCTTGGCAACCCGTGCCTACCAAATTCATCTAACAGAACAACCAGGGTCGTCACGGCACCCGACCATGTCGTTGTTTAACCGCTCCAGGGTTTCACACAACTGCTAACGGTGACCAAACCACCGAAGATTGTGCAAACGTCTGAAACAAAACCACTAGTATACATCATGAGATTTGAATGGTGTGTGGCCGAGCGGTAAGCAGGGACGAAAAGAACGTTTTAAAGAACTACACAATGAAAACAAACTAACAGTGTGAAATAGTAATTGCTTAACCCGTACCATCCGAATGGGAGAAACAGAGGGCCACTGAGCAAGATGGATATATGTATGTATGTACAGGTGCATTCAACAAAGATTTCACATAACGAGAGAAAAACAAAAAATATACGCAAAAAGGCTGTCATGAGTGGTTACTTAGTAGTTACAATATACCACAGTAAACGACACGTGAAGGGCGCTTCGGTTGATCACAGAGTTGAAAGATAAAGTAAAGAGTACAGCAAACGCAAATAAGCAAACCGATTGAGCCCATCCCCATGTTAGTATGTGTGGCAGTTGATGATGATAATGACTGTAGCAAATGGATCAGTATGTTGTTGTCTAGCAATACGAAAAAAATTAGTTGTGGATCAGATGCGTGGGGGCACTTGCGAGATAGTCACGTTTATACCTAAATTTCCATTGTCAGCAAATAATTGGGCGGTGTTCAGATCAAACACAAGGCAGTCCGAACTACCGATAGCAGACTGTACACCATCATGGATGCTTCTCGGACATGCCTCCCAAGTTAGACGTCGGCGATGACCATTCAGCTCCAACCTAAAAAACAAACAGTCCAAGCACAAGTTCAAGCGGCGCAAAGTTCTGGGGGTATAACGTGATATTGAACATCACACATGACACTCATCGAACGGAAGTACAAATCGACACAATTTTGGAAGTGGCAATAGGTACATGTACAAAAATCACTGGAAGAGTACTTTTAACGAAACAAGGGAGACGTTAACGGAAACAGAATTCAACCGAAGAAAAATCAAACAATGTGCACCACACTGTCACAACAGCTTTGATACGCAAAGCGGTAATCGTAGTTTCTAATCAGAGGCAAGCGATCAGTAACTGCTAATTTAAACAGAGGAAACTGGTCGTGATATTTAGCCAGCCGCGTAAGTAATACAACCGCGATCAATAAAAAGGGAAGGAAAAACAGATCAAACATACAAGCCGATGCAGGCTGGGCCATTTGTACACTCTGGGTACGGACAAATCACCCGATGAACCTTGGCGTTTATCATGACGTCGTAATCGGTAGGAAGACATTAAAAGACAATAGGAAAACAGTGTCATCGTGAGCTATTAGGTTGATAACACGCTGTTATACTCTTCGACAGATGATAATAATAATGACAATAATGACTCCTGAATAGTAAGGCCGTAATTGGTGCAATATTTTTTCTTTGAAAAGCTGTTCAGCTGACAAACAAAATAGCTGCTACGACGCGTTACACTTATAATGGTTTCGGCAGTATCAGCTGGTTAGCATAACGGGCCGCATCGTCCACGTAGCGACCTGAGGTGCACTTTTGGGATGATACAAGACGGTGTTTCAGGTCATGTTTCAAATATCTTGAGCTCCAGCGAAAATAAAATGAAGCCGTCCAATGAAATCCCAACGGAAGCGGAAACATCCAAAGCAAGAAAATCTTTATGGTGCTAAAACTTTCATGCTCGGAACACAAGTATGCAAACTTTAGTAAGGATGCGGTTCTCTGTTAACAGTCGAACGGTTAAGGCCATGATCAGAGAGAACAGGTAGAAATAGGAAAATCACAAGCCGAAAGGGAACCAGGTGGAGAGGAAGACGTCTCGGTCACAGATGACAGCAACCGCTGGTTGACATGGAGTGTTTGTTCTGTAGAATAAGTTGAAGCTACTATTCCGAATGGCCACCTTTTAGTGCAACCTGTGAGCGGGTTTAAAAGCACAATTACAAAAGTAACAAACACTCCACAAATAAGTATTGATAGTAACAAATCCACATCAAAAGGACAGCCAAAACTGTCGTTCCTCTGAACTTTTCGGGATGGTGCAGACTACATAACTCAGTTGTCCATCGAACCTCCATGCGCGCCTACGGTTCCAGGTCCCAAAAGAAATTCAGTATGAAGGGGACTTATTCTAACACAAAGAATCGGAGACCCAGTAAACGGGGCTCGCTGGATGGATACAGCACACCCGATTACCAGATTGTGGTTGTATGGCAGTTAAGCATCAGTGAGAAACACTGATGCATTGCTGTTTACGATGATTGTTGCAAATTGCACAGTCAGGTTGACATATGTAATGCCTTTCTGGAAAACTGCACAAGAGTCGAGTTTCACTTTTGTCACAGCACATCAGCAATGAAAACTCTTGGATTTGGGCTTCGGTCCACGCTTTCATAAGTCAACTGTGTTGATCGCTGCACCATGACCCCTCACTCAGCAAACACTATTTAACCATCCAGACGCATTTGAGTAATGCTCAAACTGCCTGACCGCCTGTCCAACTGGATGAAATCGATAACCCCGCTGAAGTCGAAGTTATCGGTTTCAACTGATGTACCGAGCAACGTTTCCGATTACGAATGAGTGGTCGAGCAATGGACGAACACAAATTTTCATCACGGTTGGCGGCATCCGATTCGGATTAGTCTGTCACAGTGACCGAAGCCAAAGGACGCATGCACCTTATCACAATCGTAAATGGCTTGCGGTTCCACCCACACACCACATATCCAGAGTAAACACGCGGGAATAAGACCAGGAGGTGTGTGAATGGGGACTTTGTGTCCAGTCGGCCAGTGCTGGTCAGCCAGTTGATTGGCTAGCAGGGAAAGGAGACCCTTATCTTTCGGAGAGTAAACAGAGAGAGAGAGAGACTGTAATGGCGAGATCTAAACTGAGAAGAAAGATTTATGAAGCATTGCAGTATAGGAGCACATGTTATTACATCACAGAGAAGATGGAGATAAAAAAACAAAATTCACACTGGACTACGAAAAGTCAGACAGACCATTCATCATACAGTACACCAACAAAGCTGAAGAAATGATCAGGTAGAAGATTGCAGACACGAAAGTTTTTGAAAAGAAAAACGGATTAATTGCCAAACGACCAGGGTCATAGCCGATGCAGTCATTAACAGAAGCATAGTGGATATACTGATATGACCTACCTGAGCACAACGTACTCGTCGTCTCTTCGCCGACGGTGTACTATCAGTACGTTAATGACCTACTAGTCCCAAACGGTCAGCGCATTCGCGGCCGCACACATCGCAACGCCGTATAGTCACGTCACTGCGACCTATGGCATCGATGGTTCCCTTGCGTACCGCGCACTTTCGTTCTCGGCCGCGCACAAACTGCTCGTCGAACTTTCGGACGCCCATCCGGTTTAATGCTAAGTCTTCCCAACACCTGCACAACACTGGACACCAATAACGTACGACAAATGGCACGCTCACAGTATTCACTCACCCGGCAAGATACTTTTAAGCACAGGTTACACCGCGACCAGAAGAACTAGTCCTTTTTATTACATCACCACATATATTACACGTATTGCATTCCATCGCGGTAGCTGATGGCGTGGACGAAACAAAAAGATGTGCCAAGCATCTTACGCAACCAACCTCACCTGTATACAAACTGTTCGGCTTGCTTCCGTGTCCCGATCAGTTGGACCAGAGCGAAAAAAATTTGGTCTGGTACCCGCTCTTGTTTCTCTAGCACGAGCATAAAGCTGTGACCAAAACACGACTGCATCATGACCCAATCCACAGCACCGGGTAAGTTGATGTCCGTTGCAAGAAAGACAATATCCTCACCTGAAGAACAGACCGGTAACGCTAATGGACGCTTGTAAAGTGTCTATCACACATAGGTACGTTGATAAAACAAGTTTGTTGAAATTACGAGAGCCACTCAGGTTGCCCATACATACGGCCGATTGATGCGGATGACGGTTAGAGACTTGGGTTTTTAACTAAAGGGAATTGAAATTAACCCTTCCTATTCAGGAATTTGCGAAATGACAGTGCTAGTTCGCGAGCTTTTATCAGCTGAGATACACAAAATGACACAAAGGAAAAATGTTAGAGAGAAAACTTGGGTGTAATTGAGAAATTAAATCTACGAACACACAGAACTGTCTAGATCACACTGCAACCTCCAGTCTAACCATAACTATGGTTATGATTTTACTAACAGAACTGATCGATGCAAACGTCCTAGGATGATGGAGTATGCCATTAAACATACCGACAACCCAGTGTGTGACGTGATGGGGCAAGACAACAGAGTATAAAAAAAATTGACGCCCGCCAAAGAACGATCACAGGAGTGAACTGGCAGACATTGAGAGTTCTTACGTCAACCCAAAACCACCGCTGACTGTCATGCGCGACAGACCACAGGTGCTATTGATATTCCCCACACTTTCAATCATTTCCGTAACTGGAAGACCAGCACGTAGCATTCCAGTTATCTTTACTTTTTCGCCACTTCGTAATCAACAGCACTGCGAAGAGTGACAGGAAAAAACACGTTTGTTCAAGAAATAGTTATACGAAGTACACATTTTTAATATTACGTGCCCGTCTCGAAGAGAGGGTTGAAGTGGTCCCAGTTCTCCCCTTCAAAAAAAGGCACTGTCTTCCGTATGGTTTACAGAGCACACCAGTAAAGCACATAAAAATGCTCATGAACAATATTTGTGCATTACCCCGACAGTTTAAAATGTGATCTACACCTGAGGAAGAACTTAGCTCGAGACTTATTCAGCCGATCTGAGAGGACGTGAAAACCGGCAATGCAGTTTTTTGTGCAAAGTGGACGGCACATTGTTCCCAGCGGTTTTGGTCAAGGCATGTAACACAGCACTGCTTTACAGCGACCAGTAGGATAACACAAGTTTTGTTTGCCAACATGGGCATCTGAAACTACTGTCTCAAGGGATATAGTTGCAATAAGAGCTAAAGATTCGTCAACTGAGGCAGAAAAAAGCAGAACATAGCTGATCAGTTTTTTTGCCAAAATGAAAGTATCACTCTCACAACGTAATTCTTCGCCTGGCCCTAAACTTAGATGAAAACAGCAACTGTAATGCTATCTTACCGGTTCAAAGTTCTCAGTCTTGGATGATTTTTATTCGACTGTTATGTAGCCCGTGAGAAATGCAAATGCAGGACGGTGCAGTTGTTTGGTTTCCATATTTCAGTCTAGACTGCATACAGAAAATATTTCAACTCGCGACAGATGTACCCTTTTAATTAATAAATGGATTACCTTTTCAAATGAAGAAACCTAAAGGAAGTAAGCAGTAAGGAAGTTGTCCTAGTGATGACACTTTATAGCTCCGTTGTTTGTTTGTAAAGTGTAGGCACCTTGACGTTGAATGTTTGAATACAAACGCGGACACGTCAGTAGTTGCATCCCATCTTCTTTTGTTTTCTTCATGGTTGTGACAAGTAAGCATCAGTGTACGGAATGAAACAGAAGTGCGTAACTCTAAACCTAGGGCAGTATTCGCTAATCTAGGACATCACTGGCGACAAAGGCATCTTACTGAGGCCTAAGTATCACGTATAAAAGACGACAAGGAGGGTTATACTACTTCACGGCAGCGATATATAGCTATTCAAGGCAAAGGAAGTTAACTGTCTTCAGGTATTTGACCACCAATGTCTGCGTTGGATCGACCTCACTGGGTGACACCAACGAGGAGGTTAGAAAATCGGTATTTGGTTGTGACCACCAGGTGAGCTCGTTCACTCAATTCCTACGTCTACACATACCTACATGGCTAAGCCATGTACTAGGGATTCCATCTAGTCGTCTACCACAGCAAACACTGCTGATGGTGCCGCCGACTAGCATAAGGTGCGAGGTGAACGAATGACTCAGCGTAGGGAAATACAATTATTCACCAGACAGTTAGCCACTGCAGATCGGATTCACCTCCCAGGCTGGCAACCTCGCGATTCACACAGTCGGCGGTTGGAGATGTTAGGTGTGATGACGACGACTCGAGCTAAGCAGTGTGAACATTGTTGTTTGGCTGGGTTATCTGTGAAATGAATGCGGTTAATGACGTGGAACAATGGAAGTCGTGAGGAAGCTGTTTTGTTGAAGACGCTTCGTTTCCAATTAAAGCTCGGTTTTTTATTGCAAGGTGTAGGCACCCTGATGCCGAGTGTTTGAACGTAGGCTTGGCTATTTTTGACGGTTGCTTCCCCATTTCCTCGCTTTTTTCCTCATGGTTTTTGCGTCAGTTAAAAATAGGTGAGAAGCGAAGATGTACTGTTGTTTATGTTGGTGAGGACATGTACTGCGCCTTCAGCCATATCGTCCAAAGAGAGGGGATCAGGCAGCTCTGACATGATCTGCTGCGTTATTGACCATGAGCTATTCGGGTTCCACATTTATAAGCAGTTAACCGTCTCAGTTCACAGTTTACGGAATGCCGATTGCAGCAAAAGACAAACGCATTTTGTGACAATTTCCTTTCCAGTGGTTCGTGACACTCGATACATATCCATTTAGAGTGTGCATTCATTAGGATCGAAGGCGTGTTTCCAGTAACTGGGGCGACGTAGGTAGAGTAGTCGTTCAGCAATGGCATCGAAACAACGCAATGGGTGCACTGAACGAAGCGGTTTATTGCAACGACATAAACGAAAACCTGTGTTTTCAAATTTTTTTGTTACAACTAACCTCTAGGCGCTAGCAATACCATCGTATTAACACATTTATTCAAGCTACTCTTGGACAAGTATAATACGCAAGTAACCGAGAATTTGACGGCAGGTCCTACATGAAGGAACCAACTGAGAATCGAAGAATCACAGTCTTTAACTAGACAATTCACTTCGATAGGTCGTGAGGAGTCGTATAACACGTTATTTAGAAGGGCCATCCGACCGTTAGGGATCGATTGGCTGATTAGTGCGTACGATCACGGGCGGCATTGTTTAAGTGTGCTTTATCCGAATGCTGTACTAAACGGAACACTTCGGAAGGTATGTGCAATCTCGCGACATCTCTGTAGTTGGTGAACGACTCAGTGCATCAGTTGCACAGTTCAGTACCACAACACCGCAGCAAACCTTGTGATAGTAAGTAGTTATCATCAGTGCTTACCTCTGTATACCAGAAGTGGAAATTTACCGTAGGCTTCTATCCTCCAATGACAGAAGACTGAGGATCTCGGACTAGAATGAAGCTGAAAGAACTTGCCCCAGAAGTATTTGAATCCGAAAGCCACTGCCAGGACTACCTTGTTCAAATATGATTGATTTACCTCTACTATCTACGAGGTCTGTAATGTAACCACCATAAGATGAAAACACTTGCGATAGAATAGAACTACGTTCACATCATGGGGTGGCAGTTAGACTTGAGAATGAATGGCTATAGAACAGCACAATGTACCAACACAGTAAATGAAGCAAGAGACAATGTTACTCTGTCAAATTACGACTGTTCTTAAAGTGCAAAAACTCCGGCACATTTTCAGGTACATTATAACGTAGTGTAGTTGATACAGCTGAGAAAAACGGCGATAGAGACAACATTCCAAAAAATGAAAGAGGTTGATCAACGACCCAAAGTTCAAAGGCTTCAAGAAGTAGGTCTAACTCTGTCGTATAAAACATGTAAACCGCATCCACCGAGTTCATAGATAATCTTAAGGTTTGAAGGACACACTTGGACTTCTTCAATTTACGCCAAACCTCTAAGTATAACAGCCTGTTTGTAAGATTTTGGAATTAGTGAGTTATCTCTCTGTGTGTGTGTGCATATAAATGGTGCTCTGGACTTAACAAGATTGCTAATAAACCTTCGAAAGATACCAGGGGCTGAGTTAATGATGAAAAGCAAACCAGCATATTAGAATAAACGCATTTGAAGCATGACCGTAATAAACACACAAGAATATAGAATTCAATATGTGAGTACTCGTAGCTTCGTACAATCTTCATAGTTTGTTAGACTGGCATGCAAACCCTCTACATTCAGCAGACAGTATTTGCCTGAGCGGCACGCAAACAGTAGATGGGACTACGTAGTGGGTAGAGCGTGCGCAAGAGATGGAGCTAGCTGAAGCGACCAAAAAACAGCCAGTGTTTCGCCTATTCATTTTAACGATGGGTATTGAAAAATCAGATGGGTTAGACAATGTGTGAGCTTAACGGCTTGTAAGGACGCTTAGGACACTGAACAAAGCCCTTCAAAAAGCGGTATTATTGATTATCAGAGCTGTTGCCTACGTCCGCATTGGTATTCTCTGTCCCGTGGGAAGTTCTCTGTCAACTGAAACCGAAGTCTCGCAGAAGGTCAGATTGTTAAAAAGCCTAAGTAAGGTTGTTCCAGCGCTTTCAAAACGGCCATTCAACCATACTAAGAAATAAAGCGGTGCAGCTTCAGAAGTTTTCGGCTAACGGAGGCGTTTTAAACAACCAGTGTTCGGGCAGAATCTTTCTCGTTTTTTGTGAGGCTTGTGTCTTATCGTATCCTTGTTTGCAGCTACCGCGTTTGATGGATGAAGCACATCCTCAAAGAACGGAAAATATGCCCCCTGATCGCGGTTGGATTGATTGTGTCTTTACGACTAGATAGACAGCTTCCCGTACATCAGAAATTTCTGGCTTACACGACCCAGCTGTACTTTGAGATAGGTGAACTGGAAAATATGTGCCCGAAAAGTACGTTAACCACCCCACAGCAACCTGACAAAACCTCGGACCGAACTACAGCTTATCGCAAATCTTGGATATTTCAAGTGATAGGGGGGACAAGACCACCCATACCTTTTCTTTACTACTCGTTTTTTCATCGGACTAGACCATAGATGACACTCTGATCGACAACGAGTACATGAGTAGAAAAAGACCCCAGGAACTAGGTCCCAAAACTTGCGAAGTATGAATAACACTTCCTTAATGTCATGTTTAATCGACAGCTCCCACCAACCTTAAGAGATGTCACGATTCAGTCAGTCAGCTTGCCATTACGCTTTCACCAACGTTCGTGCTCACCAAGTTCAATGAATTGCTAAAAAACTGTTAAGAGCTCGTACTTACACTCACTCACAAAGATGAAGTGATTGACAAATTAGTCTATTTTAAACTATGCGTTAGCTCGGGCGAAATGTATGACAACATCACAGATCGTACTGCTAAAACCCTGAAAGTGCCTGCTATCTTACTTCACCAGTGGCGTGGCTTTGTTCAGCCTCCTATTGAAGGGTCATGCGTATAATACCACTATATGAGCACTTCTCATGTGACTAAGGGGCCAACTCGCGTGAGAATATTTAGTGTTTCTCTTCGACCACTGTCTCCGAAGTACTAGTCGCGGGTAGTGGAATCCTTTCAATAGTAATGGGAGGTCTTCTGGCGTATCTTTGCTGAATAATCAACGTGATAGCCTTCCACAGGTTTCGTTAGCTCCTGCAAATTTTATGCCTATTAGTCTATTTTCTACGTGCAAGATTAGACTAGAAAAAATAGTCTGGTGACTTGTGCATGCCCTTCAGTTTAACAATAAAAACACTGGCCCATTCCAGTAAGGTGTTTCAGGTTTCAAGATGAGATTCAACGGACAAGGACGGAGCTGAACATTCTGCAAAGTCGCAGACGATGACGCTTGTGTTACCAGTCTGTGTGCACCCAATTGGTTGGTCTTGATTATGCGATTTTTCAATTTCCAGTATACTTGTTACCGCACTGCGGTCAGCTACATGTGATCAACCGCATGTTATGTATGTATATCCATATATATATATATATATATATATATATA